>JALPQI010018395.1:0-20052 GCA_025490895.1 Thaumatotibia leucotreta
AGGAAAGTTGTCTACTAAAATAAGACAACTAAATGAATAGGCTGTAGATTAACCTTATAAATAAACCTCTCCTAACCTAGCAAGCTGCTAAGTATTGTGTGTCCCTTTATAGACATAATATTGGTAAGACCCAAAGTGTTTGCTGGTGGTCCGCCCGGATAGCTACCACCGTCTTACCCGTTAACCTGCCGCTAAATAGTTAGTAGTGTTAGTAGAGGGTTTGGGGGTAAGATAGCTGGTGTAATTACTGGCATAGAGGCAATCCATCTAAGTCCTCAGGGTAGGCAGCGCATAGGCGATTTTTCGGTCACTATGTATATGGGCCTCAGTTCCCGCTTTCCATCAGAGGTCTGAGAGCTCAGTTGCCTACCTTCGTCACATAAAAAAAGATGGACTAACAATACTTAGCGGCTTGTTAAGTTGGGAGACGTTTGTGAATCTGAAAAAAATGCTAAGTTGGATTTATCAGATCTTGCTTAATTCTAACCGGAAATTAAGGTTGATTGGGTCCTATCACAATTTTTTTTTTGATTTTACCAAACTTTTTATGTTGGCATTCTACTAAATTAATTCGGTTGTTTACACCAGTTTCTTGTTGATTTCACCAGTTGTTTGGTATACGAGCCCCGATGTAGTGGAGTTCGTCTAGTTCGAAACAATTTTTACAAATTTTTGAATATTTTAAAAATGATCACATTATGCTAATGATAAATTGTATGAACGTTAGTCATGGTTAATGTACTACATTTCAAGAGACACAACAATCTGAAGTACGCTTTTGTTGTTTAATAAATCGATTTTAACAAACCAGTGTCTAAATTATAAAATAAAAATAAAAAAAAATAAAAATGTTTAATTTTCAGACAACATGAGTCCATAGCAATGTTAGTTGTTTATAAACATAAGATTTACAACTATGTTATTAATATTATACCTATAGCTACCTAATCTTAAGAAAATACCTACAGCTGATTGACTATTTTGCTTTCCGCCATTATATTTTCGTTCACCACCGTAATTCCGCGCTTATAAGCTTGACGCAAAATTCGCAGTGCATCAGGTGTACCATGTCGTCTTTAATATTAATGGCGTTCTTTACATTCATTGATTATTTAAAAATTGTGGATATTTTTTTAAAAAATACCTCTCGTAAAATAGTATTTTTTTTATTCTGATTTATTAAATCCAAGAAACTACATTAGTACTACTATTGAATAGTGAAGGTTTTGTCTCTAAACCTTTTCCCCCGGATGAACGGGATAATCTCGAAAAACTGTCTAACTGGACGAGAACATAAATGCATCGGGGCTCGTAGTGTACAATGTTCTTTGTTGATTTAACCAGAACTCTGGTATAGACTTCAACCTTTTTACTCGTAGTTTTGTAAATTTGATAGCAAGGAGCAAGGATTTGTTACATATATCAAAGTTTCCTCGTAATATAGCCAACCTAAGTCACTTTGGTAAATATTTTTTCACCACACTGCTCGTAAACACGCTGTTTGCCCTTCAATTTCAGAGCGCAAAACTGTATTTTAATCTCTAGAGGTTAAAGTAATTTTTTTTTAATCTTCTGGATAGACTAAAGCAATAACTTATACGGCCTGAGAGTGCAATAAGCTTTTTGACGTTTGAAATAGACAGTACGTTCGAAAACTCAATAGTTTCAAACAGATTCATACACATGAACCTTTCATAATATTATATTCAATATGCTAAAATCCAAATTAAATACCACATTTTGTTGTAAAAGGCTTTTAATTAAAAGTTCTAAAAAATACGACAAATAGAAACAATAGGAAAATAAAAGTGTTTTCACTATGTAAATTTCAGAACGCATCCGAATATTTTTATCTTTTAAAATTACAAGCCACGGCAAGATACATATTTGAGGTTATTGTTTTATTATTTGTTGATTTGTTTATTTTTTGGAAGTGGACTTGCAAATACCTTCTAATTTGTTATGTTTGAGTTTTATTTTGCATGTTTCCTCGCTTTAGTGTGGTGAAAAATGTTGTGTTTCACTCGGCAGCAAAGCTTGTTCAACTCTCGTGCCTTAAAACCTTCGCATCGCTCAAGATTCCATTTTATGAACCACGAGCGCAGCGAGTGGTTCAAATTCTGGAATCTTTCGCTTGCTCGGGTTTCAATATTTACACGAGAGTTAAACAATCACTTTGCTCCCTAGTAAAACAAATAACTATTTTCAGTGTAAGCGGGTAAGTTTACCGCCACCGCTGCTACTTTAAAGCCGTTGATTATTCATAGAATGGAATCAATTGATAATATACACAACTACCTATGTTTTTAACAAGTTTCAGGAAATGTTTGTCGTGCTTCGAAAGATAAAATCAATCGAAGATAATTAACACGCAACATTAAAGTCATCAGTTATGACTGATTGGTATTAAGTATTTAATTTTACTGACTCACTGATTGCAATAGCTGAGATTTACTTATTGTAAAGTCAATGGGATGACAGACTTTATTATTACAATGCAATAAGGTGATATATTTTTTTATTTTGTACAAGATAGTTTAGATCAATGATTGTCATCGATATTATCGCGAATATCTAAATTAATTATTGAATACTTAGATAAGCTTACCTCACATCGCGTTCTTATAGAGTGAAGATTGGTAATGACCTAAGTAATGAAACGCTGGTGCATTGCGGAGTACCACAGGGTTCAGTATGTGGCCCCGTATGTTATTTAATGCATGTAAATAGCCTATGTGAAGTCTTGCAAAATTGTTCCGCGCACATGTTCGCTGACGACCTGTGCACACTGCGCGCCGGAACCAACATGGAAGAAACTTGTCATCTAGTTCAACAAGATATAGATTCTGTAGTTAAATGGTCTCATGACAATGGTATTATATTAAATTCTGATAAAACTAAGTTACTAATCATACAATCGCCATATTTATGTACAACAGAAATGCCACTCCCTATGTATACCCATAGTTTTACTTGCTTCCACAATAATCTACATGATTGTCATTGCACACCAATAGAAAGAGTTGATTGTGTTACATACCTAGGTGTTAAAGTAGACTCCGCATTCTCTTGGCAACAACATGTAAACTATATTTGCAGCAAACTTAGAATTCTATTAGGAAGATTTTACCACCTTAGTTTTAAAGTACCACCACATATATTAAAATGTTTATACTTTGCAATAGTTGACTCCGTGTTGGGCTATGCCCTAGATTGCTATGGACTCACTTTTAAATCGTATATTGATAAAATAGAAGCACTACAAATTAGATTCATAAAGTTACTTGTCAATAAGAAAACTAGAAATAGCTGTAAAGGTAATTATATGAAACTATTTAAAAGGGTTTAGCAGCCTTACCGAACAAGTGGTGCCTTTCCCCACGGATGAGGTCAATATTTTATGTGGTGTACTAGCAGGACCTAAGAATACTCCATGCTTAATATCAGCTCTAGATCTTCTTTTGTTTCAGAGTTATTCAAGATAATGTAAAATATACAGGGTGCCGTTGAAAGTGGCATATTTCGTAAACTGTTCAAGTTAGATCAACCAAACAAAATTGTGTTTGATAACAATAAAATAAACTACAAAATGCATATTTTTAACCTGCATCTTGTCCTTATTTTTCATAATAAAAAAAGGTTTCTTGTTTTTTTTTCCATATTTTTTTTTATTTCACGCGGAGGTACACCTGCAAAAAAAATATGCATACATAGCCACTAATGTCCACTGTATACATAAATAAAAATATTTCCGTAAATCATCGTGCGTCATGCCAAAAAAAAATTTTTTTCAGAAGTAGTCGTTACTGGCATACAAATAAAGTACCAGTGCAGTGTGAACATAAGTTAGTGTGTAGGTATACAATCTCTCGACACTTACCGCACAAAATATCATTGACGTAAATTGACTTATTAGTACATTTGCTTTATAAAAGAGAGATAAACATTTGACACATAGTATTGTTTTCTACATTTGATTTGTTGCATTTTCTGTAGGAAAATGGAAAAAATTAAGTGTAAGTCTTGTGAAAAAACGTTAAAAAATATATGTGGAAAGAAAAAATGCATACAAACTGGACAAGAGGCTGATTTATACAGGGTGTGGCCTGTAACAGGAGCAAAAAATCAAATGGAAGACTCCTCTGACTGCCTCTAGTTATTCGCAAAAGATCCCAGTGTTTTAAAGTTATCCATTAAGGAGAAACAGTATATTAAAGTTACGACCTATGAGTGATGTATCTAGGTATCACAACATTGTACCTTATTGATGATTAAACATATTGGTAGTTCAGTGGACGTAAAACTAAATGAGCTAAAAAGTTTTTTTGAACTCATGGTTTTTTAACTGGTTCAGCAAAAAAAAAAATTTTTTTTTTTGTATTACACCGATTTAACTTTTTTGGTATAAGTCAATTTACGTCAATGATATTTTGTGCGGTAAGTGTCGAGAGATTGTATACCTACACACTAACTTATGTTCACACTGCACTGGTACTTTATTTGTATGGCAGTAACGACTACTTCTAAAAAAAATTTTTTTTTAGCATGACGCACGATGATTTACGGAAATATTTTTATTTATGTATACAGTGGACATTAGTGGCTATGTATGCATATTTTTTTTGTAGGTGTACCTCCGCGTGAAATAAAAAAAAATATGGAAAAAAAAACAAGAAACCTTTTTTTATTATGAAAAATAAGGAAAAGATGCAGGTTAAAAATATGCATTTTGTAGTTTATTTTATTGTTATCAAACACAATTTTGTTTGGTTGATCTAACTTGAACAGTTTACGAAATATGCCACTTTCAACGGCACCCTGTATATTTTACATTATCTTGAATAACTCTGAAACAAAAGAAGATCTAGAGCTGATATTAAGCATGGACTATTCTTAGGTCCTGCTAGTACACCACCTAAAATATTGACCTCATCCGTGGGGAAAGGCACCTCTTGTTCGGTAAGGCTGCTAAACCCTTTGTAAAATACTTCCGGTCCATTTGAAGCACAAATACCTACTAGCAATTAATAACCATAGCAATAGAGAGCATAACCCAACACTAGTACAACATAATCATAACACAAGATCAGTGGCCGTACAGAAATATGAAATACCCCGCGTTAGAAATTATTATGGTGACAGAACACTGAAAAAAAGATTGCCTTATTTTTTAAATAGTCTGCCTGAGATTATTCGGCTCGAGAAAAATAAAAATAAATTTAAAAGAAAGTTAAAACTTCACCTACTGAATACACTTGGGTGACAATTGCATATCTGCAAATGTCACCCAAGTGTTCAGATAATAAGTAATAAATTAAGTTAACATTGAGGTACCTATATTATAACATGTTACATTATATTTAAAAGAGACTCATGCCTGCAGTCAAACTGTGAAAACAGTTTTGCAGGGAACTGTACTATATATAAGATTATTGTAAGCTGTAATAATAATAAATAAAAAAAAAAAAAAAAGTTTCCTCACATGATTGCTCCGGCTGTGAAATACCTAGACTCCCTGGCGCGGTCGAGATTATTATCAAAGGACTACACTACATTATGGGAAAAAAACCGGCCAAGAGCATGTCGGGACATGCTCAGTGTAGGGTTCAGTAGTTCTTCAAAAACGGCTGGGCCGATTATGTTCGAAATAGTTTTATTTTAAAGCATTCTATAAGCTCAGTATTCAAGATTTTTTTTTCACAATTTTTGGACCAACGGATAAAAAAGTTAGAGGCTGTGAGACACCATTTTTTTATTCTGATTTGGAAGTAGGTTATTATGAGTTAGGCATTGAGATACATTTTGCTTAGAATTACAGTAACAAAATATCCAATGGACGTAGGCCTCTCCTACTGTGTTTATATTTTTTTCTCAGACATGCAATGAAATATTGTTGTTATGTTCCTTGTGCGAAGTATGACGTTTCAGGTGCGACCAGGATAAGAGGTAATGAATAGAATTTAATACTAATCTTGAAGGCCTAGGCCGGCAAAGTGCTCTTTTTTAATTCCATTCCACATAGATTTGTGGCACTAGGCATCATGACATTCTGCCACTATTCGTATAAGAAAAATAAAACTTTGATGTTTTTGTTGTTTATTTCATTGCATGTTTGAGAAAAGCACTATACCTACATACCTCGGTATATATGTCTTCGGCCGGCAACTCCCTTCGGCAAACAAAATTTTCCATACAAAATAATTCGGCGCACAATGTAGAGCAACATACGCGAGTTAAGCACTCGTTGACAGCTAATTTCAAAAGCAGATGACATACCTAACTGTTATATCAACAATAACAAATGTTCGTACACCTACATTGCTGCTCCGAAAATCTTAAAAAAATTCTGTGGGGTCGGTATAAGGAGTAGGGTGACTTGTTAGACAGTGGCTCGGGCAGTAACAGTGGCGCGGAGGCATTTCACTCAAAAGGGATAGCTATAAATTATTTGGGAACACATTGGCGAAATATTTAACAAAGAATAAGCATCACATACTTCGTGGGATTTTTTTTGTTTTCAAAATGGTTCCTAAGGCCACAGTGGCGCTTTTTGCAAAGGTCCACAGTGGTGCATATAACCCATTGTGGATTATTGGTTTATGTTATGATAGTAAATTTTTTCTTAGGTTCGTATTTTTTTACGGACATGTTTTTGTGTTTTAGAATGCCTCTAAAACCTTAGCCACAGAATATTGATACCCATACCTAAGAAATTATGAAAGAAGCACTGAGATAAGTATGCAAATAGAATAAAGGAAAAAAATATATATTACTACATTTATGAATACGTGATTGTGTTAGTTTAGATAAACCAAGTGATAAAGTTTAAAAGAAATGTTATTTTTTATTTAAACTTAAGAAGATCATAGTAAGAATACTTTTATAGTCGTATAACAAAAGGGGTTGGTTTTGATTTGTGTTGAATTTTTATTTGAAGTATTTTCTATCGTCAGAGCTCTCAAACTAGGCATTTTTATAAATAGTACTGATTGACTTAAATACGCACAAAATGGTTTTATTTCTGTTAATTACTCTAATTTTATCCACTGTGTACCACCCCGAGCCACTGTGGAATTAAAGCCGAGCCACGGTTACAACCCCCTAATTCACAGTGGATCATTCCTCTCTTTTCATAAAAACAAATTTATTAAAGAAAGCATTGCACATTTTCAAAATTCTGTAATACATACTAAAACTACATTAAATTTACTATACTATTGTTCTTGGTATCTACTACCTGGCATTTATAGTTCCGGAGACATGGCCTCTAGAAAAAAAGTGAACCACTAAAGGCCACTTGACCCTAATATTAAAAAAACCTTGTAATCCATGATTACACTAATGAATCCAATGCCTGGTTTAATTGATCGCCCGTATTAGATTTACACACTATATAGTAATGTACTATTTATATTTTGTTTAATAACAGTACCTATGCGCATTAGGAGGTAGGTAAATGCCCATAATTGCCACGCTGAGCAAGCGGGTTGGCGATCGCAGTAATGTGTCCACTATGGATAGGTACTATGATGATGCTGCCCATCATCAGCGTCATGAATACTATGCCTATTTTCATTTATAACCCGTATTTTACACACGGTATCCTGGTATGGTTCCTGGGTGGCACATACCGGAAGGCGCAGCGTGGGTAGGCCCCCCACAAGGTGGACTGATGACCTGGTGAAGGTCGCAGGAGTCCGCTGGATGCGGGTGGCGCAGGACCGGTCATTGTGGCAATCTTTGGGGGAGGCCTATGTTCAGCAGTGGCGTCTTTCGGCTGATATGATGATGATGATGCTGGTATAGACGACGTTTCTTAAGTTTTTCGAACTTCCAATACATTTTTTGTGAATGTATCTACCTATTAAATACAAATGAAAAGCCGGTTAGCCATAAATTGTCTCCTGCGCCGGAGCATGCGGGTTGGCCCTGGCGGCTGTCACATATTTTATTGAATTTGATGTTCAAATTCATCTTTCTTTAGATTATTCGACGGCCTCTGTAGCTATATTGGTAGTGACACTAGTAAAACTGCCTGGGAAACTGTAGATCCGGGTACGAATCCCAGTGAGGTATTATATCTCGCCTCTATAGGTCGCCTTGGTACCTCTATAATGTGGGTACACATTACAAGCCTTAATTGAGCTTACCGTGGGACTAGGTCGATTTGTGTAAGATGTCCCAAAATATTTATTTATTATTTATATCTACCTATCCCTTTGTGTATTTAACACAAACAAATTTGTTCCTCAATTCATCATCATCTTCAGCCTATGATAGTCCACAGCTGAACGTAGGCCTCTCCTATTAACTATGCGTATAAACGCATTAGGAGGTAAATGCCCATAATCGCCACGCTGGACAAGCGGATTGGCGATCGCAGTAGGTAATGTGTCCACTATGATGACTGATGACGCTGCTGCCCATCATCAATCTTTTATCAAATAGTGGTCAGTGGTTCAATCCCTAAGTTGACTCTTACGTTACAACACCCGCAGGAGTTCCTCAATTATTGATATTTTATTTGTATTAATTTTTATCGCCATATAGTAGGTACTCAAAACGCAAGTCCTAATTGAGCTTACAGTGGGCGTACTGGGAGTACAAATTAGGTCCTACAAAGTACACGTTATAATAGTACACATAACACACATGGACATGTTTAATTGTATGCTCGTTTTTATTGTATGCCCCTTTTAACTATATCTACATCCTGTATAATAAATAGTACCTATATCATAGAATGAACATAGCGGATAAACCTACTAGCACTGCGTACAGATAGATACTAGAATAATGCCTTTAGTGAAAGATTTCATGCACGATTTTACGTGATACACGGCTATTTCCGCTGCTTTCAGCAGTATAGGCTAGCTTACCTACACTCAATGAATTCTCCCACCACTCGTTATCACATTAATTACTTACTGCGATTCCGTTAAAGGAATTAAAAATACAATCAATATTTTTGCATTTCATTGATAATTAAATCACTACAGCCTACGTAATTAAGGGCGTATTGACATCAAAATCACGATTGTTTGTATTGTGTTACGAAATTGAGGATTACAAACTATAAGGATACTTCGTAATAAGTACAAAAGAGTACCTAATGATACTTTAGTTGCCATTAAAGGCGGTAGAAAAATTCACAAAAATTAGGAGCGAATAGTTGACTGTCCATTAAAATATGCTTTTGTACCGACGCGACGTGCTGGGTACGGGTAGCCAGGTTTTTTTGCAATCGACCTATTGTACCTACTTATCAGTTATTACAAATTAATTTAGGTACTATCTATGAATGATGAGACCATTGGGTCTTTGCAGGAGAAACATCCGTCCCCATCTAGACCACTCGTGTTCCCTCCGGAGCTTGACGGCGCTGATAATTCAATTTCGGTTACGCCGGTTGAGGTACGGGACGCGTTAGGCTCCTTTTATAATGGTTCTGCAGCTGGTTTGGATGGATTGCGGCCTCAGCATCTCATGGAGCTAACATCATCATCAGCTGGCAACAACGGTCCTCGATTGTTGGACTGTATTACGAGGCTTTGTAATTTCTTGCTGAGGGGTTTGCTTAATCCCATTGTCTATCCGTATTTGTATGGTGCTTCTCTCTGTGCCCTATCCAAAAAGGATGGCGGAATTCGGCCAATAGCCATAGGGTGTACGTACACTGCGCCGTTTGGCGCCTAAACTAGGTTGTCGCGCGGTCAGGAATGCGATGGCAAGTTATCTTCAGCCAGTACAGGTAGGATTCGGAACTACCCAGGGATGTGAAGCAGCCATACATGCAACTAGATCTTTTGCGCTTGAGAATGAAGACAAACATGTTGTTATTCTCAAGATCGATATAAAAAATGCTTTTAATAGTATTGAGAGAGACACAATTCTCGAGGAAGTATTGGATCGGGTGCCATCACTGTTTCCCTTCCTTCGCCAATGCTACCACACTCCTAGTAATTTATTTTTTAATGACGTCATGATAAGTTCACAAGTTGGTGCTCAGCAGGGCGATCCCTTAGGGCCTTTAGTTTTTTGTTTGGCGATTCAAAAAATTATTACGACCCTGAAATCTAGCCTGAATGTGTGATACTTAGATGATGGGACCTTAGGTGGTAGCCCGCAGGATGTGCTGGAAGATTTAGAAAAGCTTTTGCCGAGTTTGAAGGCTGTTGGTCTGGAGGTTAACCCAAGCAAATGTGAGCTTTTCAGCTGTTCTACAGATAGTAGTTGCGTTTCCCTGTTTGAGGAGCTGCTGCCGGGTGTGAGGATGCAACCTAGGTCATCCCTATGCTTACTGGGCGCTCCCATTTTTCCGGAAGGGGTTAGTTCCGCTCTTGAGGAGAAAAGGTTGGCGATTGTAGAGGCCCAGGTGCATTTAGATAAATTGTCAGCACACGTTTCTCTTATCCTGCTGCGAAGTTGTTGGGAATGCCGCGTATGCTCTATATCCTAAGGGCATCACCTTCTTGGCTTTTCGGGGATGCTGTATTAAGACTGGACGACACGCTTAGATCTTCTTTGGAGTCAATTCTGAATGTACAACTCAATGATTCTCAGTGGTGTCAGGCATCTCTTCCGGTTCGTCATGGTGGTCTCGGGATAAGGCGCTGTCGGGAAGTGGGCGTAGTGGCATTCCTTGCTTCGGCTCAAGGGACTTTGGGGCTTGTTACTCGCATCTTGTCTCGTAATGGTGACAATGCCCAGATTCCTTTCGTGGCCGAGGCTTTTTCTAGGTGGTCCGCGATCTGCCACAGTAGCGAACGTCCTGACAATCCCTGTTCTCAGAGGTTATGGGATGATATCTTGTGCAAGGACATGTGTGCGACGTTAATAGGCGGTGCAGTTGGATCAGACTTAGCGCGTCTAAAGGCCGCATCTACGCCGGAATCGGGAGCGTGGCTTCAGGCATTGCCTTCCCCTCAGTTGGGCACTTTGCTCGACAATGATTCTCTGAGAGTGGCAGTTGCCTTGCGTTTGGGTTGCAAAGTCTGCGAGCGGCACCGATGCATTTGTGGTGGCATGGTGGGCGAGGACGGTCACCACGGTCTTAGTTGTCAGAGGAGTGCGGGGCGTTTTTCGCGGCACCACGCAATCAATGATGCGGTTCGCCGGGCTCTGGTGTCTGCGAACATCCCTTGTGTGTTGGAGCCTCCAGGTCTGTCTCGCACTGATGGTAAGAGGCCTGACGGACTAACCTTGGTTCCATGGCGCAGGGGGCGGTGTTTGTTGTGGGACGCAACGTGCGTTAGTACGTTCGCACCATCTCACCTTGGCCACACAGTTAGATCGGCTGGATCGGCCGCTGAAAGTGCGGCCAAGCTTAAACACGCCAAGTACAGTGCCCTGGAACCTATGTACGATTTTGTGCCGATAGCAGTGGAGACTGCGGGACCTTGGGGAGCTGAGGCTTAGGATTTTATAAAGGAGGTTGGTCGCTGCCTTAGAGACAGGGGCTGTGATCCGCGCTCCGGGTCGTATCTGGTGCAGCGTATTTCGTTAGCTGTACAGCGCGGTAACGCTGCAGGCGTGATGGGAACGTTTGGGCCGGATACGATTCGGAGCGGTAGTTTGTGATTTTGAGTTTAAGGGATTAGGACGAAGCCTGTTGCGGATTGCTTTATTGTTTTTTTTGTGCTGCTTAATTATTATTATTAATTTTTTGTTCCCATTTGACGAAGCCTGCGCTGTGGATTTGAGATTTGTTATTAATTCTATTGGTTTTTTTTGTAATAATGTACCTAATTTAAATTAAATAAATAAATATGAAAGGATTAGATTTAGGTACTTTACAAGAAATCTAAGTCGCTCTACCGACATGCCAAGCGTGATGGGTTGAATTATTTTGCGATGCATCACTGTCACATTTATTTACAATCTCTACATGTATACCTACATGTTATGACTAGCTAATATAGCTATAAAAGCTGGATCACCATCAGCCTAAAAAGTGCCACCGTACCACGATGTCTGTCTGTTGTATAATGCCTAACCTTAACCTAACCCTGCCCGTTTTCAACCGATTTCCAAAAACGACGAGGTTCTAAATTTGGTGTTTTTTTGTATGTAAGTGGTTACTTGATATCTCCGAGAATCGCGATCCGATTTTAAATTTTTTTTAATCGAACGGGTATAACTTTTATATGGTCATGTTGGCAGTCTGGGTCTGATCTTGGAGAAATCGGTTGAAATCAGTCTTTAAGTTAGTCGTTTTTAATTTAGTGATTATTAGGTAAACCTCCTGCTTTGCTCGAACCATGAACGTATACCTTAGTACCTAAGAGTTAGTAATCAGTTGGCATGTCTCCCCTGCTGTGAGCAGGAGGTAGTTAGTTGGATAGTACATCGCAGTTATTCTGGATACTAATAGGCAGGTACCTACTGTTGCTGCTACCATGACCCAAAATAAAAAGCCAAGATAAGTCGATAAGTTCAAGTTATTTTCGATATATTTATGTATCGATCGATAATGTAACTACTCGTATGTTACATTAAATGTAGGTGTACATACGTCGTTACTTACTTTGGGGGAGGCTTATGTTCAGCAGTGGACGTCTTTCGGCTGATATGATGATGATGATACATCGTTATACTATTCATACATTTTCCACGTTAAAGCATCCAGTGCCATGTACCATGTAGTTGAGTAAATTTTCGATTGTTTAGGGAAATGGCCTAGTCCATTTGTTATTTCTGTGTGCAAGTAGGTATATACAGGGTGCTCGCGAGGAAACCAAAAGATTTTAATGCTGAATTCCTGAGCATAATTAGAGTAATTTTAATGTTATATAAAATTTCCTGGATTCGGCTTGGTCCCAGATATTAATTAACCTTTTTTCGAAAAAAGTTTTTCGACGTAACTCGTCATAAAACTTCTTTCTGATTGACAATGCTACCACAATGTGTTCTAATATTACCACACCTTTTGCCTGACAATCAAAAAATAAGAATAGACTTGACGAAAAAACCTGTCCCTACAAAAATAATTTTAACAAATTGTTGTTATGATAAAAAGTATTGGAAATGTTAAAAAGTATTCAAAAAGTCTAAAAAAAAGAAAAAAAGTTTTATTTAAATGGAATTTGACATTAGGTCTCATAATATTAATTGTTTATTTTGATGTCTAGAATGCATACTTAAAATCGTTCGGTATCCTCGCGAGCATCCTGTATACCTACTCCATTTCAAATACCATGGCCCGATGCCAAAGTTGTATGTGACATCGGGCCATGGTATTTGAAATGGAGTATACGATCCTTCGCACTTGCACACAGAAATAAAAAAAATCTATTATTTATTATCATGCAACAAAGAAAACAAGCCGATGTATGTCAGTTCCAGAATGTCCTTCACGAGCGATTTTGTGCAGGACATGTAAGTTATTGTAAAAACCTATAGGAAGTTGCGTCTTACTGAAACTAGGATGTTACGAGAAGCGTAACTATTTAGTAAACATCTATGTCAATAAAATGCTACTATCACCTTATGTAAATCGTTAGTAAAGGAAGTTTCGACCGTCTCAATGCCGAACAAAGGTTTCAGTCGGAATTTACCCGTTCGGCGATAACGTATCTTATTCAAATCCCTAGCCAAATGCCAATCACCTCCGACCAGTATAACGGTGCTCCTTAATTTTATACTTTTTCTACCAACCTTAAAGTTGTAATATATTAGCTCGCTTGAGAACTCGACTCGTAAACAATGGATTATACAGCAAGAGCAGATAATACCCCACAGGAGGCTATACTAAGGCTGTTGAGACTTCCTTGTGTTTAATTCAACTTCAGACTTTTCAGGCAATATAAACGAAGACAATTACATTGAGCGCTCACTTCTCTCATTTCTCTTAACGTTGACAGTTCGTTAGATTGATTTTATTGATAAAATGTTTCAAATGTCTAAGATTTCGTGTTTTGCTGTAATAGTTATGTTTGAATCGTGTAATAGTTGGATTATAAATAACGTGGACATGCCGACTTTGAGAGGAAAGGGTTTAATTGCAGACAGCAGTGAAATTATGGATAAGGACGGGTTGGAACTCAAGTTTAGTCTAATTTACCCAGGTTTGTTGATCACTTTAATAGACGCATTACTTAATTAATAACTATTAAATAGGCAAATAGAATTATTTCGGTTAGACATCAACAGGTGCATTCCAAGAGAATGTCGGTTACGTGACGCCGTTCTTCACGTCTCTCTCTCTCAACTTAGCCTTATCCCATCATTTGGGGTCGTCCTAGTTTTTCTTCGCCAGGACACTCTTCTTCACGCCGTTCTTCACGTACTTCTAAGAAAGTTACGGATACAATTTTTGGTGTAGGTATCTTAATTTTATAACTGGGTGTGTTTTTATAAATAATTCTCGCACTTTCCATATATTTCTAAGGTAGCTGTCATAGCCGTCACGTTCCCGACAAAGTAGACTTTTTCGTGGAATGCACCAACATCTGACGGGAATTGCCAGCTATTCCTCTTTAACCAAATAGGAGCCGCGTCACTATTTGTTTTATCGGAAACATAAATAGGCCAGCTATTCGCTGTAGGTACACTGTAGAGGTGTGCGCCGGCATAGAAATCGCCGGCGGCGGCGCGCCGCAAAATTTTGCCGGCGTGGCGGCGCCACGCCGGCGTCAAGGCCACATTGTTCACCTGTATGTTCGTATGTTGTTGTTTTTGTTGTTGATGTTGTCGTCCTAAGGCACCCCAGAGGTGCAAAGGACCTTCACAAGATCGCGCCACGCCTCTCTGTTCTCAGCAACACTTTTAGCCTCCCTCCAGCTTAGGCCAACCGTGCGGAGCTCGTTTGAGACGGATCGCTGCCAGGAGTGCACTGGCCGTCCAGGAGGTTGGCTGCCGTTGGGCGGTTTCCAATCAAAGGCGATGTAGGCGTTGTTTTGCTCTCCTCTCCGGATAGTGTGACCTATTCATCTCCATTTCCTGGAGGCAATCTCGATGCCTATAAGTGTATGGCGGCATATAGTCCACAAGTCTTCGTTTCGGATGGTGTTTGGCCAGAAGATGCGCAGTATTGATTTGATCTTTAAGTCATAGATTGCATTTTATGTGGCAATTGTCATAATTATCGTGTACGAAAATTATTTTATTAACTCGCACTGGGTCGAGTTGTGACATTTTGTCTACACATCTACAGATTCCCAATACTACAGATTACCAATACTACACATTCCCAATAACCAATAATACGGATTTCGAATGCTACAAATACCCAACACTACAGATTCCCATACAGGTTCAGGACTACGAATTCCCAATAGGTACTGCAGATTTAAAATACTACAGATACCCAGCTTTACACCCTCTTTATAGTACCATGATCGCCCACACTGCTAATTATACATCGGTGTATAATAGTGTTTATATAAAGTATACACAAGATATTTTTTTCATATAAAGTCTATTTTTGCATCGCCGGTTTGTTTTGCTTTGTTTGATGTTACAAGCCTACAAAAACTGCAAAAATAGCCAAATTTTATATGCGTTTTAATATACTCATAAAAATATTTCGTATACTGTCCAAAAAGAGGAAACATACCGACATGAGAAATAACTTTCTAAAATTACTTATGAAAAAAAAATTGTTACAAATTGGTCTATTTTTCGAGGAGGAAACAGAACAGAAAACCAGGTTTTCGCCAATTTTACGTAGGTATTACCAGGTGAAGCTGCAGTTGTCTATTTCTAAGCCGTGCTAAGTGACAGCAAATTTTTTCATATTATGCCATTTTTTTTTTAATTACATCTCCTTTTCCTCTAAAAATATCTGATTCAAGAAACAGAAAACTCGTCCATGGCAAACGCTTCAATTAATAGAATCCGTTAATAGACATTAGACAGTCATTAAACCTCCTAAAGTGTCATAACGAAAAAGCATCCATCATCATCATCAGCCTATCGCAGCCCACTGCTGGACATAGGCCTCCCCAATTTCACGCCACAGTTTTCGATCTTTGGTTGCTCGCATCCAGCTCCTGCCAGCCATCCTGCGCAAATCATCGCTCCACCTTGCCTGAGGACGTCCTACACTACGCTTGCCGAGACGCGGTCTCCACTCTAGAACTCGTTTACCTCAACAGTTGTCGGTTCTACGGCTAATATGGCCAGACCACTACCACTTCAGCTTGATAACACGGTGGTCTATGTCGATCACTTTGGTTCTCTGCCGGATAACCTCATTTATGATTCGATCCCGCAAAGAGACGCCGAGCATAGCCCTTACCATAGCTCGCTGAGCGACCTTGAAGTTGTAGACCCACCGTATCGTCAGTGTCCACGTTTCGACTCCTTACGTCATGACGGGTATAGGACGCACTCATTGAAGACTTTTGTATTCAGACACTGTGGGACCGACGATGTGAAGAATATAATATAATGAAAAAACACAAAGCTAATAATACCTAGGATTATAAGCCTAAAAGCGGTTCAATAAGATCTACGTTACGACTTATGAGCAAGCGTGTTGAAAAAAGCATTACAGTTGGGAATCAGTAGACGTGAAATCTAGAGAATATGGAATCTGTAGACATAGGAACTTGTAGGCATGGTAATCTGTAGAGTTAGGAATCAGTAATATTGAAAATCTGTAGACATGGGAAACCATAATATGGGAATATTAAAGTATTGGGATTCTGTAGGTTTGTAAATCTGTACATAGTATTGGGAATGTGTAGCCTTGGAATTCTGTAAAAGAAATCTGTACAATTGGGAACAATTCAGCCCGAGTAATGTGTTTTTTTCGTAGGTACATCATCAATCTCCTTTAGGCCTGAAAATCTGCAATCCAGACGTGTTACGCATACAATCTTTTCGGTCAGAGGGAACCGCTTGTCGATATTCGCAAGCATATTATTGTTTAATGTCAATTTGATTAGCGTGGCGCGTAATTTAAATGATTTTATTCCGCAATTTTTTTGTCGCGGCGTGAATTTTGAAAACCTCGGCGGCGGCGGCGGCGGCGGCGTGGGTCCCGCGGCGCGGCGCCGCCGCGCCGGCGTGGCGCACACCTCTAGTACACTGTACCTACAGCACCGGAAGGCGTAGGGTAGGCCCCCCACGAGGTGCACTGAGGACCTGGTGAAGGTCGCAGGAGTCCGCTGGATGCGGGTGGCGCAGGACCGGTCATTGTGGCAATCTTTGGGGGAGGCCTATGTTCAGCAGTGGACGTCTTTCGGCTGATATGATGATGATGATGACACTGTAAAGTCAACCAATTGGACCCCTAGGCCACTCAGGAACCATATCAAAGTAATGTTATAAAATTAGACCATAAAGAAACCTCTTCCTACGTGTAATTTTGACATAGTTCTAGAGTGGTCTAAGTACCTAAAACACCGCAAAACATCGTGCTCAGTGGCTTGTCCTTCCTTTTTAATAGAAAGTATGGACATATATCCATATTAGAATATCCGTAGAGCCGTTCGTAGCACAGCGTAGGTACCTATAGAAATACAACTTGCCAACGTAGCAGAGCCGCGAGAGGGTCCTTGTAAATTTGGCAAGTTTCGTATCTATGTACCTTATATACTTAGCCCCTTATTCATAAACGTCTGCTAACTTAACAGGCCGCTAATAATTGTTTGTCCCTTTTACTCTTATGGACACATTGTTAATACCGAAAGGGACAAACAATTATTAGCGGCTGGTTAAGTTAGCAGACGTTTATGAATAAGGGGGTTAAAAGCTATATAGCGCCCTAGTAGTTAGAGTAGACACAGTAGGTACCGATAGAATGTAGAAACAAACACGTTGATACTTGATACCTAAACCTATCGCTCGCTTTTACGTTTTCATCGTCATTTTCATACAAATGATGATGAAAACGTAAATGCGATCGAGACGTTTTTTATAAATGATTACCTACACTCGGCCTTCTGAACCACAGTCTACCTAGCTCACGTAGGTTCACGCGCGCCAAACGGACTAAATGAAATATTTATTACCGGACCACATCAGAGGTCAGAATTTTAAAAAATGCGAGGGTTTGTAAAATCGTAGACCCAGTATCTGAGTAACCATGGTTTTCATAAAGAGTATCTGCACAGGTTCAAAATTACATCAGACGACTTCTGCCCATGCGACCTTAACGCCCAAATCTCACAATCGTTTTCACATTTAATTTTTAATTGCCCCAGGTTCTCGAACCACAGATGGGACTTCGAAATGATGTCCCAGAACTTAAGAGTTGACCCGCAAGATTTTACGAAAATTGCAAATACTGAGACCTTGGCGGAAAGCTTCCACTCTCTATTAAAAAACATAATCACTAGGCTCAAAGACTTCAATGGTACCTAAGTTGCACTATCCAACCATTAGCTGCATTAAGATTTTGTATTTAAATATTGTTTTGAGTCTTAGTTACCTAATTTCCTCATTGTAAACTGTTTATTACTAATGTATGTATTTTTCACTGTTGTATATATTTTATTGTGTCCTGTGTGCTGGCTGGGCAACAACTGCTTTAGCTAATACTGTAGACCAGCCAGCAGACAGATTTGCTTAAAACTCAACTCTCATATTAATTATTTAACTCAATCCTGAGCCGGCGACATCATACGCCCTTACATTAACTACACAACATCAATCACTAACCTCAGTTCCTATCACATCCTATCATTCCTTGAACATTTAATCCTTTCCCGCCCATAATGTTGAACGGAAGGCGTACACCAATAGCGCCGACCCTTCAACCAACCTGTCCTTATCCCTAGGGGGGATGGTTTTAGTCCGTAGGCGAGTGGGGATGGCATTCCATCTTCGGGCGGTCTGCCATTCTCAGTCGAGTCGGGCATGCCACCAGGGCCGGCCTGGTGGTATCCAATAAGGGTTTCCTCCTCCTCGATAAAAAAAAAAGTAGGTAACGGATACTTTAGGTTCGATAAGCGATCCATCGCATTCGCTCCAATATGTCAGTGCGAACGCGAAAGAACGTTTTACATATCGAGTTAAACTAAGGTGCATTTAGACCAAACGAGCATTCGCTCATTCTATCAAGCTGCGTTCAGACCAAAAGAGCATTCGCTGTTCTATCCCCCGCTCAACGAAATCAACCAATCACGTTTTGTGTAAAGGTGCGTTCAAACTAAAAGAGCATTCGCTGTTCTAACCTCCCACTCTACGAAATTCGATCGGTACACAAAACGTGATTGGTTGATTTCGTAGAACGGGCGCTAGAACAGCGAATGCTCTTTTGGTTTAAACGCACCTTTAAACTAAGGTGCATTTAGACCAAACGAGCATTCGCTCATTCTATCACATAGTCTACGAAATCAACGAATTTCGACGAATCACGTTTTGTGTTAAGCGGGCCACAGATGTTCAGTTAAAAATTACCTACTGTGCAGTTGAACTGATAATCTAATCAAAATTTCATTACGAACGAATTGCGTAGAGTGGGGGATAGAATGAGCGAATGCTCATTTGGTCTAAATGCAACTTAACAACGCATGGGTCGGCTACTCGGGAGGTACTTACTACGATCCGATAATTGCCTTGGATTTGCTCATATATTTATGAACTAGACTGTACTGCTTAGCGCCGAGTCAGGAAAGGCTAGAAGGAAAGAAAGAGGTGTGCACGGAAACAGGCATAAAAGTCAGCCTCCGTAGCCTAGTTGGTGGTGACCCTGCCTACGAAGCTAGAGGTTCCGGGTTCGAATCCCGGCGAGGGCATTATTTGTGTATTTATTTATCACAATATTTGTTGCTTGGTCATGACTGTCTATGTATTTAAGTATCTAATGTCTATCTAATACATGTATATCGTCGCCTGGTGCCGACATCACAAGCCTTAATGAGCTTACCGTGGGACTAGGTCGATTTGTGTAAAATGTCCCATATGTGTGAGTACACGTTGGGCTTTGGTCGCGGATACTCCATGATGAGGATCCTCTAAATGGATCGAAACATGTCGAGCAATTATCGACTTAAACTTAAATACATATTTAAATATTTATCACACGGGTTACTCACGTAATTTAAGTTAAATTACGTGAGTAACCCGTGTGATAAATATTTAAATATGTTTGAGTCTCAC
>JALPQI010018396.1:0-32684 GCA_025490895.1 Thaumatotibia leucotreta
AAGGTAATCGGCTTTAAATTGGGACTTATCTTTACCGATTTGTAACCAAGTTTGTACAAGATCCAGCTACGAGATGGGATAGTTAGTCCCATTTCATAGCTGGCTGACAAATGGGAAACCATATTTCCCATTTGTCAGCCAGCTACCAAATCCGGCTACCAAACAGTACTAAAGGGAATACATGGCTTCAATCTTGTCATTATAATAAAAGTGACAGGTATCATTTATCGGGTACAATACAAATGTATCGAGCATTGGTACGTTTACCTTATTAACATTTTTGGCCGCACAGGCTATTTTTTACCCGCATTCAGAAAATTAATTCGCTTCATTTAATTTGCAATGGTATCGCTGTTTGATATTTACCGATTTCGTCTGGAAACGACAATTTTACTTATCAATTACGTTATAATTATGATATAATGTTAGTTTGTGAAAACTGTTAAAATTATTTTTACCCGTATGAGTTCATGTGACAGTAGTCTACTCTATGGCCACTATATTAGCGAGACGAAATTCATGGGCATTTTAACTTTTTGGGTTACTCAATTAGCGCGAAGAAAAAAAACCTTAATTTCAGTCAGCTTCGTAACGACAAATTAAACACTAAATTTCGATAATATCAAAGTTTTGGTGTTCATTTTACAAACTATAGCCAAACCCGATCGAGTTTAACTTCCTAAAGATATTGTACTTAATTATCGTTACGAAGCGAATGAAATTAAGGTTTTTCAACTTCGTGCTAATTGGGTAACCCAAACGAAAAAATGCCCATAAGTTCTGCGTAAGGCACTCTCACCACGAGAGGGTAAGGAATATTGTCACTAGAAGCTCCAAAAGGTAAATACTACTAAATACTTACCCCCTTATTCATAAAATTCTCCTAACTTAGGAAGCCGCTAACTATTGATTGTCCCTTTCGCTCTTAGAGACATGTTGATAAGATCGAAAGGGACAAACAATATTTATCGGTAGGCTAAGTTAAGACACGTTTATGTAAGGGGATTATAATCTATGCGTTATTCAATATAGTCTCGGACAAATAAATTAATCCTGCTGTAAATTCAATACTTCGCTGCCCCAATTGGCTATGTAAAGTTTTATGAAAATTGTATATTGCACTTTGACATTTAGTCTAGATTAAATTATCTCGAAAACGGTCGATCGAGAGAGAAAATCATGTAATACCGATGTTTCCAACCTAATTTTACTTTCAGGTTATAAATTATCGTTGGAAGTTATAATTGAATTATCGAGAAGATGGAATTGCATATGTAGTGGTATCGCGTATTTACGACTCATGTATTGGCATTACTCGACTAATAGTAAACCTAATTGTAAAGACACAAGGTTCCCTTTAAAAGTGTTGCTTTAGTAACACCACTACAAATGCAATTCCATCTTCTCGATAATTCAACTATACTAAAAACAGTGAGTTTTGGTTGACAACCAGCAATATCTATTGAATTGTCTGTCAGCAGACCTAGCAAAGATACCATTCTGCAATCGTATACGATAAGCGATAAGTCACGTGACCGTAATAATATATGGAATGGTCACGTGACTTTTCGTGCGTATCTATCATTCTAATACATCTATTACATCATCAGCCTATGATAGTCCATTGTTAGACGTAGGCCTCTCCTATTAACTATGCGTATAGACGCATTAGGAGGTAAATGCCCATAATGGCCACGCTTGGCAAGCGGATTGACGATCGCAGTAATGTGTCCACTATGATGACGCTGCTGCCCATCATCAATATTTTGTCAAATAATGGTCAGTGACTCTTCAATCCCTTAGTCGACTCTTACGACACCCGAAGGAGTTGGGGTGGTGACAAATGTATTCTTACTGCCGTCACCACACAGCCGTACATCTATTACTTATCGTTTATCGTATCCGATTGCAGAATAGCCCTGCAGGTCTTTTATCTGCCGTCGACTATACCTCGCTATTATTATTATACCAATTGTACTTCATTATTTATTGTTATTATTATTATCTATTAGTGCATTTTCGGGGTCTCAAGCCATAAAGAGGTAGTCATTGTTACGGTTCGCAATTATGTGATGGTTGATGTGATAAGTTTTAACGTGAGTCACGATCGCTGTGCCTTGTCGCACTTGCGAATTCATACATAAGTGTGACAGGGAGGGAGCGTGTCGATCGAAGTTCGTGGTAGACCCGGAAGCTTAACCAAGTTGCCAATCGCTAACGCGTATCGTAGTTTTCCCTCTCTGTCGCTCTTTCATATTAGTGCGACGAAAACAGTTAGCTGCCTTTCGTTTACGATTGACGATTAAGCGCTAGCGATTGGCAACTTGTCTAAGCACCCTGGAGGCTTAGCACATGATTAGTGCGACAATATGTCGCTGCGAGATAAACTACCCATCCCTCTTTTATTCATATAGTTAGTAAAAGATGGAAAATCTATCTCGCGGCGACATACTGACGTACCAATCATGTGCTAAGCATACTGGTATAAGTCTATTTATTTATACTGTCGGCTTATTAGGCTGTTTTGTTAACAAAATATTTTTTTTTTGACTTGGTCATTTGCATTATTAGTTTCAAAAGGGGATATTTACAATGTAAATAATTAAAATTTTCAGCCTCCGTAGCCTAGTTGGTACTGACCCTGCAGGTTCCGGGTTCGAATCCCAGCGAGGGCATTATTTGTGAATTTATTTATCACAAATATTTTGCTCCTTGGTCATCATGGCTGTCTATGTATTTAAGTATCTATAATTAATTAATAAATAAAGGCCATAGTCGGATTTTCATAGTAAGTCAGCCTTTAAATCAACCAGACTCTAGTATTTTTTTGTGAGTACCTCTTATGGTGAAGAATATTTCTGCTGAGTATCAACGTCCTATCGGTGACAGTTTTTGACTTATGATTTTTTTTAGTTTTTTCTTTAATGTGTTGTATCTCAGGATGTATAAAAGCGAATTGCTTCAAATTTTGAAATAATGTTCTTTATTTAGATATGCATCGAATTTTAAAAAATGGATATCGATTGTCGTATAAAAAAAAGAAAAAAAAAGACCAAAAAATTTTTCATATTTTTTTTTGTGTACCTATGAAGTAGTGACACCTCTATTTTCTTTTTCTAATTATAGACCATACATTGGCCTACTAGTTGCCTAAGTATCAAAATTTTCCAAGCGGTACTTCTTACCAAAAATCGGCAATATGTGTGGTCAAGTTCTGCATTCAATCGGTGTTTTTCAATGTAGTATACAAACTCTTCATTTATATTTGAGTTTTCTTATCAGGTTATCTTATTTAAGAGTAAATGCTAATGACAACTTAATGTCATCATGATGCAAGCTGTTTATTTCATTATTAATCGGCCGTTTATTATTTTAACTAGCGTAATTCGATATTATTTATGAGATATTCATTAAAAATAATATATTGCAGTTAAATATTATCGAGATACGCTAGTTGAAATGGTAAACGGCCGATTAATAATGAAATAAACAGCTTGCATCATGATGACATTAAGTTGTCATTAGCATTTCATCTTAAATAAGATAACCTGATAAGAAAACTCAAATATAAATGAAGAGTTTGTATACTACATTGAAAAACACCGATTGAATGCAGAACTTGACCACACATATTGCCGATTTTTGGTAAGAAGTACCGCTTGGAAAATTTTGATACTTAGGCAACTAGTAGGCCAATGTATGGTCTATAATTAGAAAAAGAAAATAGAGGTGTCACTACTTCATAGGTACACAAAAAAAAATATGAAAAATTTTTTGGTCTTTTTTTTTCTTTTTTTTATACGACAATCGATATTCATTTTTTTAAATTCGATGCATATCTAAATAAAGAACATTATTTCAAAATTTGAAGCAATTCGCTTTTATACATCCTGAGATACAACACATTAAAGAAAAAACTAAAAAAAATCATAAGTCAAAAACTGTCACCGATAGGACGTTGATACTCAGCAGAAATATTCTTCACCATAAGAGGTACTCACAAAAAAATACTAGAGTCTGGTTGATTTAAAGGCTGACTTACTATGAAAATCCGACTATGGCCTTTCGAGGATTTATCTCACTCGCTCTAATGACGCCTTCGTTTGAGTGACAGAGAAAAATCCTCGAAATTTACGAATCACGCTCCGGTGTGAGTGGGACAACGATATACGAGCATATTGTTGACTCTTGCACACGGGTGGTTATGACGTCACATGCTAAGGGGCCGCCAGTGTAAAGAGACGGACCTATAGAAAATACTACAATTTAAGTAGGCTTTTGAATTTATGTGTTATTTTTATTATTGTGTACCTAGGTATTGATCATAACTTTTAAAATGTACTATTTTTGGAGATACCTGTATAGAACTTACAAACGTACTTGAACATTTTAACTGGCAGTACCAAATTTTGTTTAAATTTCAATTTATTTTAGTACTTATTTGAGCAACATACACAAGAAATGACATTTGTTGTTGACGTCAAAAAAAATGTTGAGTCACTATTACAAAATACTCATAACGACGGTGGAAAGGAGAAACCCTTTAAGCGACATTTTGGTCAAAAATGAGTTTTATATATCGACGGAACCGGCTTTTTTTTCTGCGTCGTTTAAGCCAAGTAATACTGAGATCTGACGACTTCAATGTCGCTTAAGGTATAATGAAAATAATGGTCAAATTTAAAGACAGGGATGTTAAGCGACGCAATTATTGGCTAAAATTTAGACAGTGTCACTTAAGCATACACATTTATATACATAGTCGCTTAATTTTTTTTTTTAAAGTGCTACTGTTGTCGGTTAATTGCATGTCATACAAATTACCTTGCCCTGTAAGCGACACTTTTCTGACTAAAATAATTTTATTTATAAACCGTAGGGTCGCTTAAAGGCTCGTTTCGGAGAATTCTTAGGTCAATATCAATTAAGCGACATTTATTTCAGAAGGTTCCAAGTTTATTGAAATAACGTTATTACTATTTCATAGATATGACAATTAGACAAAATACGTTCAAAGAACACAAGTCTCTAAAGCGGCCACAGAAATAGATAAGATTTTTTTTCCTAAAAATAAAACTTTAAAACGCTCTCCTGGACAATTACCAAAATGTCGCTTAACAGGTTTCTCCTTTCCACCGTCGAATTAATAATACATACGTACATGTTAAAAAAGGTTTTTAAAATATGAAATAGATACCCATCATTGTGCGTTTTGTTTATGCATGAAACTTAAGTCCATTCAGCATTGCCATAAATAGCAATGAAATAGTACATTTAAAAAATGTTGTCGCTTAACTGTGGCGTATTAAATTATATTTTGGACAGTATGTTATGCGTGTAACCAAAACATAATTTATATAAGACTAGATATAAATAACAATAATGCTGTAGATGTATTTTTATACACACTAAGCTGTATTTTACTATGAAAAGTATATGTAAGGCAAACTTTGTTATTTTGTAAGACATTCATACCATCATACCAATAAAACTATAAAATATTGATAATTGTTTTATTTCATTACATAATATATTACAATACCCGCAATGAATAACTTTGAGTACTACGTATGTAATAACATGATTAAATGCTTTTAAGACAAAACTAAATAATACATACCGTAAAGCCGGGTTACTTTGGCCCTAGGGGGTAACTTTGGCCCAAAATTAAAGGCCATAGTCGGATTTTCATAGTAAGTCAGCCTTTAAATCAACCAGACTCTAGTATTTTTTTGTGAGTACCTCTTATGGTGAAGAATATTTCTGCTGAGTATCAACGTCCTATCGGTGACAGTTTTTGACTTATGATTTTTTTTAGTTTTTTCTTTAATGTGTTGTATCTCAGGATGTTTAAAAGCGAATTGCTTCAAATTTTGAAATAATGTTCTTTATTTAGATATGCATCGAATTTTAAAAAATGAATATCGATTGTCGTATAAAAAAAAGAAAAAAAAAAAACAAAAAATTTTTCATATTTTTTTTTGTGTACCTATGAAGTAGTGACACCTCTATTTTCTTTTTCTAATTATAGACCATACATTGGCCTACTAGTTGCCTAAGTATCAAAATTTTCCAAGCGGTACTTCTTACCAAAAATCGGCAATATGTGTGGTCAAGTTCTGCATTCAATCGGTGTTTTTCAATGTAGTATACAAACTCTTCATTTATATTTGAGTTTTCTTATCAGGTTATCTTATTTAAGAGTAAATGCTAATGACAACTTAATGTCATCATGATGCAAGCTGTTTATTTCATTATTAATCGGCCGTTTACCATTTCAACTAGCGTATCTCGATAATATTTAACTGCAATATATTATTTTTAATGAATATCTCATAAATAATATCGAATTACGCTAGTTAAAATAATAAACGGCCGATTAATAATGAAATAAACAGCTTGCATCATGATGACATTAAGTTGTCATTAGCATTTACTCTTAAATAAGATAACCTGATAAGAAAACTCAAATATAAATGAAGAGTTTGTATACTACATTGAAAAACACCGATTGAATGCAGAACTTGACCACACAGGCACACATATTGCCGATTTTTGGTAAGAAGTACCGCTTGGAAAATTTTGATACTTAGGTAACTAGTAGGCCAATGTATGTTCTATAATTCGAAAAAGAAAATAGAGGTGTCACTACTTCATAGGTACACAAAAAAAAATATGAAAAATTTTTTGGTCTTTTTTTTACTTTTTTTTATACGACAATCGATATTCATTTTTTTAAATTCGATGCATATCTAAATAAAGAACATTATTTCAAAATTTGAAGCAATTCGCTTTTATACATCCTGAGATACAACACATTAAAGAAAAAACTAAAAAAAATCATAAGTCAAAAACTGTCACCGATAGGACGTTGATACTCAGCAGAAATATTCTTCACCATAAGAGGTACTCACAAAAAAATACTAGAGTCTGGTTGATTTAAAGGCTGACTTACTATGAAAATCCGACTATGGCCTTTATCATAAAACCAAAGCATCGCATACATTACATGATTTATTGTTATCAGGCGTTTTAGGTATGAATTTTGCATCCCGACACATACTAAAACTGTTAATTTTAAATAAGTCTGCCCGTCTATCGAACTTTTTGTCTATCACATTTTTACACGAAAACTGCTTAACCGAACAACGCGAGAGCGGCTATAAATATACATTAAGAAATTAGGAACATCATCAAGTAAATAACTAAATAGGTTTTAATACAAAAAAAATCTTTAATGGAAGTTAGGTATCTAAAAGTTGCAAAAAGCACAGCATAAAAATGTTATATGCCGATGAATTTCAGGACAAACGTTAGAATTAATCGAAATAAGAAGTATATGAAAAGACTTTTATGATGGAGTTGTAAATTTATATCATAATAATTAATTTAGTTTGCATTTGTCATCATGATGAAATCTTAATTTTACTGCAATATAACAAACAATGTATAAGAGCAAGTGGTGCTATTTTATACGTAATTTGTCTAAACATGTTACTTATTTTCATAATTAATAAGCGTTACGCTACAAAACGAAAAAAAGTCATGGGCCAAAGTAACCCTCCCGAATATATTACTTTAGCCCAAACTTTACGAAACAGAAAAAACTCTTGGGTATTATTTTATTAAAAAGAAAGTGTGTAAATTACTTGATTACACTCTTAACTTTACTTCTGATTTATCAATTCAAACATAAATGTGTTGTATTTCAATTAAATCGAATGAGAAGTAAAACACATCATTTTTTTGGGACAAAGTAACCCGGCTTTACGGTACTGCGTTTTTCTTTTTAACAATTGATACAAAATTGCAATAAATATGTTGTTTAATATATTTTCTCAAACTTGCAATGAAATGTTTATATGACGTCCCTCAAATCAATCAAGGAAGTGCGTAGTTTCAGGTTCAACGAGCGAACAATGATTTAAAGGAATTTCATACAAAATGGCAGGCCTTAGCCTGCAAAGCACCTTTCTTTTGTTTTTAAACATTAAAGTGTGACAGACTTGAATACATGAAACTGATTAGTAACATTTCTTTTTTTTATTTCATTACAAGTTTGAGGAAAGCACTATACAAGCTTAAGCCGGGAAAAGACTTGTAGGCCTCGTATATATTTATTTGGCCTGCAAGACCTTACTTCTCGGCTCTTGCAGTAATGTGCTATTGTGGAAATACAATAGACGCCAGGAACCGAAGGTTTCTCAGCGAGATTTGTTTAGTACCTTTACAACATTCAATAACTTCATTACTAGAGAGATTCTACAATCTACACAATACTACACTTAATAATAATTACGTACATTTCGCACATCTAGATTAAAACAGTATTTACTCAAAGTTTACACAAAAATACATACATTTTGAGTTAATACTGTTTTGATCTATGTAGGTGTACGGTTTGTTTAGGTATAAATCTTAATATTAAATTCAATATATGGACGGATATAAAAGGACGGTATAAGTATACTCGTAATATTAATACTGAATTGCACATTAAATTCAATAAATATAATTTTTAATATTCATAAAAAACTTAAAAACATTGTCTTAAATGGAATGTAATAAACTAAATTAGTAAAAATGCATAAAATATAATTAATACCACAAGACGGAATAACAAGAAAAAAATTGTATTCACACATAAATTAACAAATATTATTAAAAGATGTGAACCTTTCATAAAAGCATCACTGTTGATAAATAATGACAACTTTACAAATAGGTACTATTAAACACCAGGGCCCCATTTCTCGAACCATAAAATACTAATATTATTAGTGTATTGTCATAGCAACTCTTACGAATTGACAGTTTGGAGACTGCAATTAATTACAGTTGGTCGTTCGCCTAATGCGGTCGCCGAATCAAACCACGAGGTTACTAGGCAACCGACAATGCTTGCCTGCGGCGATCGAGCGTAAATGGAGCATTCCATGAAAACATCTACTTTTTGTCGCTTACGACTCACTATGGTAGCTACCCTAATAAAATATGCTAGCTGTTAGAACACACTGTCAATCTTAAAGCCTTGATATGTTATTATTATGCCGTAACTCAGCTTACTAATTTAATTTTTCAAAAGTATTGACAAGACAGTGTCGCTTACGACATGTTTTCATGGAATGCTCCAAATGCGTCTTTAGTCTAATATCTTTCGAGAAACGGGCCCTAGTTCAATAAATAATGACACAATAGGTGATATACCGCTAAATAACATTAAACATAGACAAGGAGAATTAGATTTTCGATTGCCTACATTAGAAATTAAATAAAAAACATGTGGAATACCATAGACAATGATCAGTATACTTTTTTTCTAATGATGGGAGTAGATAAATGCATATTATGATCTTGTCATAGTATAGGGTCCTTTCTAAGTTCCGGACTTTCCCTACATTACATTAAGTTTAATTGCATTCATTAAATTAGGTGTATTTAATTGGTCACATATATAATACAGGTTGAATTCAGGGTTATTTATATAGGATCTAACAAAAATAATGTTGATTCGTTTAATTTTTCGACGCCAAATCAAATACAAAAGCTGTCACTCAGACGCCATGTCACCAAAGTGTAAAACTGAATTTGAAGTTTACGCACGTTTATGTGGGGCTATATTGCTCTGTGGTCCATGACTTATACACCGTGGGCTGTTTAAACCCGACCGATTTTAACAGTGTACCTATTCCTGACCACATTTAGAAACTATAATGTCATATAAACTTTTCTGGATATCGCTTAGTTTCAGAGTTTCAATATATTTTCTAATTGTTACTCAGTACAAAAGGTATTTTAACGGCGTTGGTGCCATTATGGAGAATAGTCTCACTATAACCTCATTAATAGATGTCAAAATGTGAGAAATAAAACCTTGAAAAAATTTAGTTTTTGTAAAAAAAAACGTTAAAACTCGTTTTAAGTGTCAGTTTAATGAATAACATTTACTTTTTATTATAAATATTAGATGTCATATACCAAAGAAAAACGACCATGATCAACTATGTCCGAGGTGGGGGGGAAAAAATATTTATTTTTTTGCCAAAAAATTTTTGTTTTACTAAATTCATATACTTACTTGATATTTTTTGTTTGTTTTTACATCAAAAATGCGTGGATGAAATCTTTCGGGTATATATAAGAGCCCACGGTGTATATCGGACTTTGGCGGTGAACCTGCGATGTTGATGTATCAGTCATTTCAATTTCTCATTCAGATTAGGAAAAGTATGGTATCGCAAATACTATAATTATCTGAAAAACTGGCGTCATATATCTTGTTCTTGTGGCTTATCGCGAATGACTAACCCTGAAATAAGTAAAAAATACTGAATTTGTTACAAACTAGACAGTCATAATCATAATATTAATCCACATGATATTAGTATTAAGAAAAGTTCCATAATGAAAATTAAAGATCTGAGGTTTAATAATGATCACAGTGATATTGAATACCCAGAAAAATGTTACGGTGTGAATACACATATTAAACACAAAAAACATCATCTAAGCATAGGCTTCTTTTCGCGTACGCCATTCCCGGTCCTGTGCTAATCTTACCCAGAAGCGACCCACATGTTTAATATCAATTATTCATGTATCACAAAACAAACAAAACACTCCATAAAGCAAATTATCAGAAGGCTCTTATTATATCATAATAGTACAGTCGAGAGCCGAATTAACTCCCCGAAATATAAATTGTCCTCGACTGTACATTACTGCAGTTAAAAATGTAGGCATTTCCTATTTGCACTTCAATTTTAGATATAGGCACGTATAATGATAAAATTATGGCATCAATTGCTGTATAGGACCATACTTAATTAATCCATTGTCGCGCTTGGGCGGAAAAGTATATCTTTGTGCCTTTATGAATTTTATTAGCATATACAGGTCGTCCCAAAGTTATGGAACATGAAGGGGAAGTACCTTAAATATCCTAGATAGGATATTATGTTGAAAAAGACTTTATTTTATTCAGAAAATTAAATAATACAGAATTAAAAAAAAATATTGCTTTACATTAATACGAAAAAAAAAATTTTCGTAATTTTATGATGTCATTCGAAAGAATGGATAAAAAATAACAAATTTTCTTAAGAAACATAGTATCTAAAACTAAAAGAATAAACAAACAAGTTTTGTTCAAAATTCGAAAAAACTTGTAGTTGGTTCCATTTCCGGGTGAAGCAAGTATTTTTTTGAAAAACTTTGAATGCACTATTACTAAATTTTAAAATAGCATTAAGTCTTCTTTCAGCAAAATACACTATCTACGATATTTAAGGTACTTCCCCTTCATGTCCTATAACTTTGGGACGCCCGGTATACAGATACAAGGTAACAAAAGTATGGATGCAAAACTTGTCTAATCGACAAAAAAATGCACTTTTACAATGTAGGTTTAACCAATTAACACAAGGTTAATTGGCTAAGTCCACACAGAAAAAACACACAAACAAAAACAACAACAACCGATACGAACAAAAAGTCAATCCTCATGTCATACACACTTGATATGCACTTTGAACACCAAAGTGTCGTCTTTGACGAACCCGTCGCGTACTACGTCGCTTACCACTGCGTACTCCGTATATCTGCAACAATTATTATAATACATTACATAGGTAAGTTACACTAGACATGTTTTTTAATACATTTTTATGTATTTTTTGTTTCATGTATGGCTATTTATTGCAAAACTTATCTTGTGACCTATGTAAAGGGTGTCCCAAAAATAACGCAAGATTTGAAATCGATGAAAAATGCTTATTTTTTGTTCGGATTTTTTATTACTTGATTTAATCATAAAGTACTAATAATAGGGTTTAGTATGGTAAAGCACGCCGAGGCCGAGAAATTACTTCGGGCGCTTTGCTGTGACATAACACTCTTTTGTTCAAATGTTCTATGAAATTTGAATAAATATGACTGAATTTCGCTGCGGCAGTGTGGAATCACCTGTATCGAGAGTGATCGAGAGCTTACTGATATAAAACTTTGACTATAAATAACCCCATAAAAACAAATCAATTACGTTAAATCGCAATATTTGGGATTCACTGAAATCAAGAGAAAACGTCCAGGAAATTGGGACAAAACAGTCTTTCGTCTAGGTAACCAGGGCTGCAGGGTGATTTGCTATTGTAATACTTAACCCTATTGTACTTTATATGTCAGGGAATAAAATAGAAATTGGTCAAAAAAAGTAAACACTTTCATTAAATGGGCATTTTCACTTTTACAATAGAATAAGGACATCCAATTACCATGTAATAAAAAAAACCTTAATTTCAGTCAGCTTTGTAACGACAGTTAAGTACAACATGTTTAGAAATTTAAACTTTATCGGCGTTTTTATATTATAATATGGCTTATAGTTTGTAAAATGAATACCAAAACCGAGTTATTATCGAAATTTAGTGCTTGATGCAATTAAGGTTTTTTAATTTCACGCTAATTGGATGTCCTTAAAAGTGAAGATGCCCATATTATCATATCTTACCCGTATACACGAAGGTCGATTTTAACAGTAATATTAGTAAAGCTGTGAGGGATCTAAAGATTCAAAAAGCTTATTTTATCTTACCCAAATCCACGGAGACAGATCTCAGCAGCAGGCCTCTGGAAGGCTATCAGATTCGAGTTAGACATCATGGTGTCCCGCTGACTGAGTTCCGGAGAATGTTTGTGAAGCAGCATGGTTTTGTACAAAAGGATCTACAGTGACTAATCTTTTAAGCTGTGTACATGCTTGGACCAAAAGCATGGACCAAAACCTACCAGTAGATATCATATATTTAGATTTTGAACGTGCATTCGACAAGGTTCCTCATCAGAGACTTCTTTTAAAACTGGAGCACTTTGGAATCCGCGGTAAGCTACTAAAATGGATAGAAGGGTACCTATCTAATAGAACTTTCAGTGTACGGATCGGTGACTGTCTATCTCAACCTTTGAATGTGCTGAGCGGCGTACCGCAAGGAGCTGTTTTATCTCCAACCCTGTTTGGAATATTTGTTAATTATGTTTTCTTACCCAAATCCACGGAGACAGATCTCAGCAGCAGGCCTCTGGAAGGCTATCAGATTCGAGTTAGACATCATGGTGTCCCGCTGACTGAGTTCCGGAGAATGTTTGTGAAGCAGCATGGTTTTGTACAAAAGAGATCTACAGTGACTAATCTTTTTACCTGTGTACATGCTTGGACCAAAAGCATGGACCTCAACCTACCAGTAGATATCATATACTTAGATTTTGAACGTGCATTCGACAAGGTTCCTCATCAGAGACTTCTTTTGAAACTGGAGCACTTTGGAATCCGCGGTAAGCTACTAAAATGGATAGAAGGGTACCTATCTAATAGAACTTTCAGTGTACGGATCGGTGACTGTCTATCTCAACCTTTGAATGTGCTGAGCGGCGTACCGCAAGGAGCTGTTTTATCTCCAACCCTGTTTGGAATATTTGTTAATTATGTTTTCTTACCCAAATCCACGGAGACAGATCTCAGCAGCAGGCCTCTGGAAGGCTATCAGATTCGAGTTAGACATCATGGTGTCCCGCTGGCTAAGTTCCGGAGAATATTGGTTGACCATGGAGAAGGATATGCGGCCGTTGAAGGGCCATTCGAGGCATTCGTCGTACTCCGTCTTCATCAAGTGGACGTGGAGGGCGAAGCAGAGTGGGTTCTGAGGGGATATGTTGAGACGAACGCAGAATCTGAAGAGAAATTTTGAAATTAATCAGAGTATTGCTTAGGGTGCTCCTTATAGTTACAATTTGGTAGGATGTTCGAATAAACAAAGGAGCTGTTTTCCCTCCAGATTGCAATCTCAATTTGTTAATTGGTTTTTATTTTTTTAAACATAATATGTGGTCGCTACTATCATACGAATTTCAAGAAAGGCAAAATTATTAATCGTGTTTTTACTTCGGTAGCAACCCCTAATTTTTGGTGATACTGATAATATTAATAAATGAAAAAAAAAAATACTAATATGGTTTACTTATTAAATAACAAAATGAGAGGGCGCCCCATAGAAAATTGGAATCGGGAGGGCAAAGAGCTCCTTTACTGGTTCGAACATCCTACAAAATTGCAAAAATAAGGACCACCCTAGTATTGCTAGCAATTCAAAGAAATGTAAATGTAAATTAAAATTTTACTCTCTTTTATTTAATGTCCCAGTGTTGTATGGATCAATCCAAATAGGTCAGTATGAAGGTTTTGGAAACCCTAACAGACAGCGAAATCTTGTCTTAGGAACCGTGACGTCGATTTTAGTAGAAAGAAATACGGCATTCATACACTTACAAAAATACGTCTACTCGGCCCAGGAATCGAACCTGAACTGAGGAAACGGAGAAAAGCCCTTTGTATCCTCTCAAGTAGTAGGATATATGCAGTTTCATGAGGGTTCCAAACGATTGATGCCGCTTCAAGCTTGCTTCTTACAAGAGCAGTATAAATTAGCTTTATTGACTTGGCATCAGTGAAATCTCTGGTAATCCGTATAACAAACCCAAGCCTTCTGTAACAAGTACGAGCCAGTGTATTTATATTATTATTATTATTATTATTTATTAATGCACAGGCAGCTTATAGCTGATACGTGCATATCAATGTCCACTTGTGTTTTGTTTATTTTGAAAATGTTTATCTAGTCTGTTTTTAAAAGAGTTCACTGAAGGTGCACTGATCACTGATTCGGGCAAACTGTTCCACACTTTCACTACGCGATTAGACAAGAAGTGTCGCCTGGGATTGCTGCTACTCTGCGTTTGTGTCAGTTTCAGGGAGTGTCCTCTCAGTCTGTCATTTACGTTCCGCGTGAAAATATGGCTTAACGCTGGCACGTTGTAGTGACCTGTGAGTATCTTATATGTTTCTATCAAGTCCCCGCGTTGCCTCCTTTGCTCTAATGTAGTTAGACCCAATTCCCGCAGCCTATCCTCATACGGCTGGTTGCGAAGCGATGGTACTAATTTTGTGGCTCTTCTCTGAACTCCTTCAATAAGGTTAATATCTTTTTGAAAATATGGATTCCAAACTTGGAAGGCATATTCCAACAAGGGTCTTATATACGTTTTATAGAGTGTAATAAAGATATGCTTGTCTATGAAATGAAAGGCTTTTCTGAGCATATATAAAACAGAATTAGCCTTTTTCGTAATTCCTAAAATGTGATCCTCCCATTTCAGATTGTCAGATATAAGGACACCTAGATCTCGCTGGCAAGCAACACTCTGTAGATTTGTGGGGCCAATATTATATACGTTCTTAGGGTTTTTATTACCTATATGAAGCACAGTGCACTTGTCAGCATTGAGGGTCATAAGCCAATCTTTGGTCCATTGTAGAATACGCTCCAAGTCCTGTTGTATGATGTTATGGCTGACAAGCGGGTTTCCCATAATCTTTGTATCATCGGCAAATAAAAACAAATTCGACTCGACCACCTGCCTAAGGTCTGTCAAGAAAATTCCAAACAGAACTGGTCCGAGCACAGAACCCTGAGGAACTCCACTATGGACTTCATGCGGATCTGAGAGGTGGTCTCCGACTCGAACACGAAACTTCCTTCCTGTCAAGAAGTCTTTTATCCAATTGAGGAGATTTCCGCGTACTCCGAAATGCTCCAACTTAGCAAGGAGTCTCCGTATCGGGACTCGGTCGAATGCCTTCTGGTAATCTAGGTAAATAACGTCTGTTGGAAGCTTTTCATTCCAGTTGCTTGTCCACTGGTCCACACAACATAATAAATTAGTTACCGTGGACCTCTTCGGAATGAACCCGTGTTGTTCGTCTATAATGATGTGCTCTCTGGCTATGAAGTTCCTCAATTCGACTGCAATAATCTTTTCCATCGCCTTACAAACTATGCAAGTGAGGCTTATGGGGCGATAATTTCCTGCCGTGAGTTTGTCTCCTTTCTTGTATATAGGTGTTACATTAGCATATTTCCAATCTGAGGGTAATTGTTGTTCACAGAATGACAATGTCATTACCTGAGCAAGTTGCGGTGCTAGGTGCTTTATACATCTCTTTAGCAACACTACTGGTATTTCATCTGGTCCCATTGATGTGTTTTCATCAAAACTCATGATTGTTTTACTGACTAATTCAGGGGTGAAATCAACGTGTTCAATTGAGTTATTAACTCTAGCTACAGCAATATCAGGAATTGGTTCATTGATTGGTTCACGTACATACGACTTTTCGAACTGTTTAGCAAATATATTAGCTACTTCATGGCAGTCACTTGTTATTTGCTGGGTAAGGTCATCTCTAAGCGAAGGTGGGACAGCCACCTTTGATGAAAGTTGCTTCCGGACATAACTGTACAGCGACTTGGGTCCCCGGTCCATAACACTTTTTTCATAGGCCTGTCTGGATCGGCGCACGGCTGAGATAATACTATTATTAATTTTTCGATATTGGATATAGTTCTCATTCGTTTTATTGGTCATATATTTGTCCCACAACTTAGATTTTTCTTTTATCATATGCAATATGGTAGGGCTGATCCAAGGCTTGTTATTGTTATGAGTAGTTCTGGAAGGCTTTAACGGTACGTGCAAACTCACCGCTTCATTTACATTATGCACAAAGTCACGCCAGGCGGCAGTTGCGTTCAGATGGCTTATTTGGTTACTATCTGCCACAAGTGTTTGCATCACCTGATCATAATCGGCTACAAAATAATCTCTTCTTGGCGGCTTGCTCGTTCTCCATTTTCTGTCCTGTATTTGGATTTGTATAGTAGCTAATAAAACCAAGTGATCACTCCTACCTATGTTCGCGCGGTATTCCATCTTAGTACACAATTCCTCCTCATTACACATAACTAAGTCAAGGACAGATTCTTGGTCGTTTCTTTTTCGTGTTATTCCTGTTACAATCTGGTGTAAACTAGTATCTGTAAACATGTCAATAAATTTCTCATGCAGCAAGTTATATCCATCAACTTTCGTTAAGGGCCATCTTATATCAGGGAGGTTAAAATCACCCATAATAAATACAGGTTTACCACCATTAGCTGCTTCCTTAATTGTGTTGAATAATATTCTATCAGATTCCTTAAAGTTATAATTTGGCGGTCGATATATTCCACCTATTAACAGTTCAAAAGTTCCATAAGTTATATTGATCCATAAAGCCTCAATCCCAGAAACATTGTTCAAAGTAGGATGAAGTGACGAATGTATTGGAATCTGAAGATGTGAGTGGCTTATAAAAATTGCGACACCCCCCCATCCACTCCCGTTGTCTCTGTCTCGCCTGTAGAGTGTATAGCCATCAATGTTTACTAAACTATCGGTAATTTGCGGTTTCAGGTGTGTTTCTGTTATAACAATAAAAATAGGTTTCAATTTGTCTATCTCCACAAGTAATAAATCTCGTTTTGCCATTAGGGAAGCCAAGTTCGTATATAAAAAGGTTAATTCAATAATGCCATTGGTTACTTTTTTGCGGTGGGATCATTTTTTATAATTCTAGGAGAATTATTTATATATTTAATTTTTAAATCTCTCTCACCATTCTGTGTGCGCAGATCCAGTTCTCCTTTCAGTCGCTTATAGTAATCACGCTGGTATGGAGTCTGGTCGTTTTGGACTCTAATGCCACTGGGCAACTTGCTCCAATTTTTAAGCACATGTATAGCACTTGATTTGCCTGCAAATACTAACTTAATAGGACGGGGAGCTGCAGCGATAGCACCAGAATTGGTAGTTGAAGGCGCATTAGACCGAGGTTTCCCAAGCCGAAGCACAGCTACAGGGGTCAAGGTAACACTGCTGGTAGCAGTAGCCGGTAAAGATGAGAAGGTCTTTATAACCTGGTCTTTGTCATGCTGCTTACGCGTCTCCACGTCAGCGCTGCCACATTCCGGTATTCCAAAAACGATTACGTTAGAACTCCTTCTTTTCCTGTCTTCCAGCTCTTGCAAGACTGACTCAATATTAGCACCATCATTACGGCTCTTTTTCAATTCTTCTATTTCACTTTTTAATTCTGACACTAATTTTCTCAATGCAGGGACTTGACGAACTCCCAGCACACATTCTGGACACAAGTATTTCAGTGTCGGAGACTGCAACTGTATCACTCTCAACTCAGTCACCAGCAAACCACTACACTTCACACATATTTGTCTTTCACAGCCATGGCAAATTATTTTAGGGTTCTTTTCATCAACAGTTGGGATTGCACTACACTGGAAACAGGATGCCATTTCAAGTAGAATCCTTGCACTTATAGGTTAGGTTCCAATATGGGAAATTTGTTCTTAGTTCGCAGATATAACAATGTCCCAATATTATCACACTCTAACAACAATTATTACTGAATTTAGACAAGAAACAACAAGTTTTGGCTTAAATAAACCAAATTTAACTAGCTAGTTCGAAAACACAAGTGTACTCAAAAGCGAGGGTAGACCGAAAAAAAAAGCTCGTGAAAGTTCAGGTTCGCATCCAGAATAACCCCCAGATCCCGAATGGCATGGGGCACTCACATCTTCAACCTGTCCGGTTGTAGGTACTTGAGTGCACGGGCATGCGATCCCGCCTTCCCTGAGCTGCTTTGGTCCACAATTGTCTCATCCGTGGCTTTAGTATCCCGTCCCTTCTACTCCTTTCCTAATTCTCCAAACGCAATCCCTTTATACGGTGCCCTCCAGTTTATCATACAAAGTCTAGTTCGGCGAGAAAGGCAACACGACGCAGATATGCAATTGTGATTTGGCAGACTCGTCTAATTAGCAATGAAAGTAGGATGGCCTAGGGCGGCGGTGGAGGGCGTATAGTCACCGTCGGCCAGACTCAACATCCGACTCTTCCTTCAGTCGTAGCGGTTTCCGTTCCACTGATGTAAGGATGGGAAGGACGAGTGCGTGCGCCTGCGTCTGCGCGAACGTTTGCGCACCCTAATATATCCTGCGCATTTGACCGCTTCCGATAATTGGACTCCGATTACGTAAAAGGCCTGTGGCGATGGTTAGAAGTAGAGAGGTCTAGCTGGGTGCAAGCTAGACTTTGTCCGATATCTGCACATAGGCGGTCCCGGGGGCGTGAGTACACGCCGTGGTCGTCTTTGCGCGGCACGTTTGAGGTGACAGCGCGAAGTGGGCAGCACCCGGGACGACAAAGCAGCTCTGTTCAGGGAAGCACTGCTTTCCCCGCTCAGCCGGGGAGGGGGTTAGAAAAGGTACCCTAAAAAAATGCTCGCCTCAATTTTATAGGTGGCAGTAACCGCGGCTGCCATCGCATCATATTTAAATCGTGGTCGTCGTTACAATAAGAAACATAATAGGTCAACTATAATGACATTTGGTGCGTGGAATGTGAGAACGCTACTAGATCGAGATGGCAACATCTGCCCTGAGCGCAAGACCGCTATAGTGGCTCGGGAACTTCGTCGCTATGACGTGGATGTGGCTGCTCTCAGCGAAACACATCTTGCCGATGAAGGTGAGCTGGTAGAAGACGGTGGTGGATACACTTTCTTTTGGAAAGGTACTGCTGCCTCCGAACCTCGGCGTTCAGGTGTAGGATTTGCCATCAAGAATGCTCTAGTTAAGCGACTTGAAGAGTATCCGGTACATATTTCAGACCGCGTTACCACACTGCGCCTCCACCTGGACAAAGACAACTACCTTAATGTTATCAGTGTCTATGCGCCTACGCTAGACAAATCTGATGACATTAAGGACAAATTCTATGAGGAAGTGACTCTTTGCCTAGATAGCATTAACGCCAGTGAGCAGGTCCTATTGCTGGGCGATTTCAATGCCAGAGTTGGTCGCGACTATGAGGCTTGGCCTGGAGTTCTGGGTAGACATGGCGTTGGCAACATGAACAGCAATGGTCAGTTGCTGCTTAGTCTTTGTGCTCAATACGGATTGGCAATAACGAACACTATGTTTAGGTTAGCCACCAAGCACAAGACAACATGGATGCACCCAAGATCCAAGCACTGGCATCTGATCGACTATGCTATCATAAAGCAGAGAGACTTTAGCGAGGTGCAAGTTACTCGCGTTATGCGTGGTGCGCATTGTTGGTCTGATCACCGACTTTGTATCACTAAGCTGCGGCTCCGCCAACGTCACCCTAGAAGATCTTCTATTAAAAAGCTTGCGGCTATAGACGTGGATAAGCTGAAAGATCTTGCAGTGAGGGAGGAATATGCTAGCGCCTTGTGTCAAACATTAGGACCATTTGATGAGCGGTGTGACGTTGACGCTGCGTGGAGAACTTTATCATCTCAAGTCATGATAACCGCTTCAACTGCATTGGGCAAAAAATGCCGCCGCAATGATGACTGGTTTGATGGGAATGATGAAGTTCTGCGGGTAGCACTCGACAAGCATCGGGACTTGCTGCGTCAACATAGAAGGCGGAAAGGCAGCGTTGCGGCAGTCAAAGCTAGTGACCATGATTTGCGTAGGCTGTCTCGACAACTTAAAGATAAGTGGTGGCGGGACAAAGCTTGTCTCATGCAATGGCTCAGTGACACAAACCAGCTTGGGGAATTTTACAGCGAGGTGCGTAAGTTGATTGGTACATCTTCCCATGCAAAGGTTCCATTGAAGTCTTTTGATGGTAGGAACCTCTTAACAAGCAAAGAGGATGTACTAAAGCGCTGGGCAGAACACTTCAATACTCTGCTTAATGTAGATCGTGCAGCTGATCTACAGAGTATCAGCTTAATGCCTCAACTTCCCTTTGCCATCGAGCTGGATGAGCCTCTATTGCGTGACGAAGTTGTTACTGCAATTAGGCAGCAACAAAACAACCGGGCGGCTGGCATTGACCTTATACCGGGAGAGCTGTTCAAGTATGGCGGGGGGGAGTTGCATTCGTTAGTGTGGAAACTCTTCGTTCAGATGTGGGAGCAGGAGCGTGTTCCAGACATTTTTAAAGTATCGCGCATAAGTGCTCTATACAAGAACAAGGGCGACCGATCTGACTGCAACTCTTACCGTGGTATTTCTCTACTCTCGGCCCCTGGGAAGGTCTTTGCCAGAATTCTATTAAACCGCCTAAAAGATTTGTCTGAAAGGATTCTGCCCGAAACCCAATTTGGCTTCCGACCTGACCGAGGCACATGCGAAGCGATCTTCTCCGTACGTCAACTTCAGGAGAAGAGCAGAGAGCAGGGTCGCCAACTGTACCTCTGTTTTGTTGACCTTGAGAAAGCTTTCGACAGTGTGCCTCGTGAAGCTCTTTGGGTAGTGCTGGGAAAGCTTGGATGCACGGAAAAGTTTGTAAGACTTCTCAGACTCCTGCATGACGACATGCAGTGTTGCGTCTCCGTAGACGGCGAACAGACTGACTTCTTCCCCGTTACCTGTGGGGTGAAGCAAGGTTGCGTATTAGCACCGACTCTGTTCGCTCTATACTTTGCAGTGGCAGTTAGAGAGGTCTTACAAACAGTTTCCCAAGGAGTCCGCATCCGCTTCCGAACAGACGGCAGTCTTTTCAACCTGGCTAGACTTAAGGCCCATACAAAAGTCTCGTATGCATTGATCTCTGAGATTATGTATGCTGACGACTTGTGCTTCCTAGCAGAATCCGCAGACGGCCTGCAACAGCTGATGTCCGCTTTTCACCATGCCTGCTGTAAGTTCGGCCTAAAGATCAGTGTCACGAAGACAGAGGTGATGTCCCTGGATAATCACGGGCACGAGACACTGGTCATAAAGCTTGGTGACGACGTGCTGAAGCAGGTCGGAAAGTTTCGCTACCTGGGAAACACTGTAACAACTAAGTGTGACCTTGATGCTGAGATCAACAGCAGGCTTGGTGCTGCAGCTGCAGCATTTGGCAAGCTGTGTTCCAAGGTCTTCTGCTCACACGATCTTAAGTTGGCCACCAAGATATCGGTCTACATGGCAATTGTGCTGCCAAACCTCTTATATTCCTCCGAGACGTGGTGCGTGTATCGTCGCCACATACGCACTCTGGATCGTTTCCACCTCAAATGCCTCCGTGCCATCATGAAGATTAGATGGTCCGACAGAGTGCGTAATACCGATATTCTGCGACGAGCCAATGTTGGTGGCATTGAATCTTATTTAATGCGTCGGCAGCTTCGGTGGTGTGGTCACGTATCGCGTATGGCGGAGGAGAGAGTGGCAAAGCGTATATTATACTCTGAGCTGGAGGAGGGCAAGCGACAGCATGGCGGTCAACTCCTCCGGTACAAGGATGTCCAAAAACGTCACTTGAAGAATTGTAATATAGAGCCCTCTCGATGGGAGCGTCTGGCAGCACAGCGGCCAGAATGGCGCAGGTTGGTTAACAACAAGGTGCGGGAGTTCGAGGATCAACGTAAAATTGACCTTGACGTCAAACGCGACCAGCTCAAGGCCCGTCCACCTGCTGCTATCACATATAATTATGTAAACAGGGTACTTACGTGTCCTCAATGTGCACGGAGTTTCGCCGCAAAGATAGGTTATATTAGCCATCTGCGAGCGCATGAGCGCAAAAATACCGATTAGGAGTCGAAGTGGTCGCCATGGCCGAAATCGGTCGGACTCATCATTTTTTTTCAACCCCCAGATCCCGAATAGAGTTGACTCTAGCTATTGATTTAGAATCTAATAGATAATCATTCAATAAAGGATTACGGCTCCTACTAAATGTCATGAGCGCACATTTTGCAACATTGAAGTGAAGTCGATTATTTATACTCCACTGGTGCAATCTATCAATGTCATCTTGCAGTGACAAACAATCTGACGTATTCCGCACGCTATAAATCAACTTCAGATCATCGGCATACAGCAAGCATTTAGCGTACCTAGGAATCAAAGCTAGATCATTCACCATAACCCCAAAGAGCAATGGACCCAGGATCGAACCCTGGCTGACTCCAGAACGAGTATGATAAGACTTTGAAACATAGCATCCGTGCTGCACGTATTGCAGCCTATCGCGTAGATAACTGGCAAAGAACTTAAGGAGCTTTGGCGAAAAACCAATGTTACATAGCTTGCTTAAAAGAACATCGTTATCTACGCGATCAAAAGCTTTTATAAAGTCGAAGTACAGCACGTCAACCTGTGCACCCCTATTCAGATAATCAGAAATGGAGTCAACCAGAGTCAATAGATTCGTCTCCACTGATCGTTGGGACCTAAAGCCATGCTGAGCATCGCAAAGAAATGGTTTTAATTGCGATGCGACTATTCTATCCACAACAGACTCGAATAGTTTGGCTACAGAAGATAGGATAGCTATTGGTCGATAATCTTCAACTTTACCCATCCTCGTAGATTTGGGAATAGGTTTGACTCGGGTGACCTTCCATTGGCAAGGGTACACACCAGTATCTAAGGCTAGATTGAACATGTGAAGAAGCGGGTCCATTAGCCATTCTTTACAACCTTTCAAAATGAAGACCGGAATATTGTCAGGACCCGGGGAGCTCTGAGGTTTCATTCGGTTTATGCATGTTTTTATGTCTCGAGCATCTATATGACTGATGTGGATATAGTTCGCATTACTACTGACATCCTCCAAAAGGATCCGGTTGACGTCTAGGAGAGGTTTATCTGGCAAAAATACCGAAGAAAAGAAATCTGCAAACGCCTGAGCCATTCCAATACCCTCATAGTCCTTCCCATCGTAGCTAACACGAGACATAAACCCACCTTTAGAATTTAAGGAGTCAACGTATTGCCAAAAAGCGCGTGGTTTATTTGTAAGCTTATTCTGAATATGACTTATGTATTGATCATAGGCCAGTGATATTCGCGTCTTAAGGTCGGACCGTAGTCTAGCAAAAATAGAGTACTTAGCTTCGTCTCCTGTTCGTTTCCAGTCCCGGTGGGCCTTAGCTTTTCGCGAGATATCTTTAATTATGTCAGCAGTAAACCAGACTGGATATCGCCTGCTTGGAGAAGTAGGTCTCATTTTTCGGGGTATACATTCGTCAAAAATACTGTAGACTATCTGGTAAAACCTCTCTACAGCCGTGCTGGCATCTGAGGACTCAAGGACCTCCCTCCAAGATACTTCCGAAAACATCTGATATAGAAGCTCAAAGTTACCCTTAGAAAAGTTCCAGTCACGGTAACAATCAAGATTGCTCGGTTCCAAAAAAATAGCATAGTGCTGAGCGTCAGTGAGAGGTATGGTAATGTCGAGAGGAGGATGATAAGAATCCCGATGAGGCACCAATCCATCGTCCCCTGTATCCGCTACCTTTATACCACAGGCTCGCTGTCGAACCAACACCACATCTAATACTCCTCCAAACGCATTCAACACCTCATTCTTCTCTACCAAATTACAAACAGTACAAAAGTAACAAAAGTAACTTAAAATAGCAGCAGATGTGTACTTAGGGTTCATATTCAAATCACCAACTATTATCACAACACCTTTAAGACCATCGATCATCGATTCAACCCCCTGAAAAAAGCGCATATACGCGTCGTCTGAGGTATTTGGTGGAATGTAGACTACGCACACATGACATACTGTTCCATGGACCACAAGTGATACCCAAAGATCTTCGCCGTCGAGAGTCTCAAACTCAGGCCTGCGCCGCATAGGGAGTCCAGGTCGCGCAGCCAAGAGCACGCCTCCTCCACAGCGTCCGGAGGTGCGGTCGCGGCGCAATACATTCCACTCTTTCCCAACAAGTTCCGCGTCTTCAACAGATTCGGAAAGCCAGGTCTCGGTAACACTTACAAGGTCACTCTCGAGGGCAATAACAGACTGTCTAAAACTTTTCAATTTGGTGTTAAGGCCTCTGACGTTTTGATAGGTCATGTGGAGAGACAAACGGGCAGTGCGATTATGTGGTTTTATATTGATACTCTTACTGTTTGACGCTTTTTCCTCGAAATAACCACTTCTTCACCATCGCATTTTCGGGCCAGACATCCGCAGAAAGGCATTTCTCATAGAAAATTGCAGGAACACCCAGTTTATATGATTTATACTCGCCTCTAGATTTCAATTCCTCGACAGTGCAATTTCGATCAGGGCACAGATTCTGCAAATATTCCCTTACGTCATCGGCACTTGACTCCATATTCCACAGGTGAATGTACTTACGGAGTTCGACAGCCTTTAGAGAGGTATCATTGGGACCCGCAGTGCACCGCGTGGAGGAATGGCGTCTCTGTTCGCCTCCAATGTCTCTGGAATGTCCTTTATAGGAACCACGATTCCCTGCCACAGGTATATTTTTGGCTACATTATTCACATCGACCCGAACAGGAGATATTGCCGAGGGAAAATCAGGATCAGCCGTCTCGGACACAATCAGGTCATCAGCATTACCAGCCAGCTCATGGTTATTATCTACAATAGGTACACTCATGGGGCCGGGAGCACTTCGCGCTCTATCCATCTTTACAACCTCGTTGTATAATGCTGCCGCTGGGGTTACCGCGGGAGAATTTCGCGAAACGATGGTTTGCTCCAGTTCCGTAAGTCTTTGACTAATGGCCTCAATCTGAATTGTGGATGAGGTAAGCGCAGCGTGATACCTGCCTATGGTGGCGACAGCAGCGGTGAGTTGCTCAGTCAATGTAGTTATCTCCTTGCGAAGTAGTTGGATTTGCAGTGGGCTTGACATTGACATCGATTCGTCATTCTCAGGGTGCAGTAAAAGTGGGGAGTGCATAACGGAGGAGGGCTTTCTCACCGTAACATTCTTTATATTAGTTGGAGTCCCGACCGGAGTCTCGCAGTTCCTGCCACCCTTCTTAGAAGCGCAAACACAGCTTGGGCAAACCCAAGAGGCTTTCTCAACGTCGGAAAGGACTTTGACGTTACATGCATGATGGTAGCACTTACCGCATTTCTCCACCATGCACTGCAAATACTCTTGGCCCACTAATAGTTCCTCAGAGCAACAATCGCATATCATACTGTTATTCAAATTCCTACTCATCCTGCACGGCTTCAGGAAATTCGTAACGAAAATATAGAGCAGAGGTACCAGGATCACATAAAACAATAGCGTCAGATGCGGGGTGGCCGAAGCGCTCTAGTCTAGCCCAGAACACACTAGCAGTTGATTCACCTGTCGTTTTCCCACTCACACTCATGCGATGAAGCAGCACTGGGCGAGAAGAATAGTGAACGCAGATTGGTCGTACACGTAGCTCACGTAGCACCCGTAGCACGCGTAGCACCTCGTAGCACGACACGGCGTAGTCGATGCGGAAAGATGACGATGACGACAGAATGATGCTTATCCGTAACAATGTACCAGGGTCTCAGAAATCCAAAGAGCGCATAGACGGAGGGTGCGCTCGTTGTAGTGACTACAGTGCAGCTTATGCGCTCCTATTTACGCGCGCGAATTAAATGATTTAAATTTTAAATTTAAAACAATATTTAAATAGACGTGGGGCACTTAGGCACGTTTACACCTTGCGGTGGTCCGAGGGGAAGAGATTTTGTATGGATATATTTCGACACCCAAGAAAGGACATACGTTTTTATTGCGAATACCTCCTGTGTGTACAGACGAAGTCGTGGGCACCAGCTACTTTTGAATAATACTTTAAGACCTAATTTTTAACCACAAAAGTAAACTTTACGAGATACTAACACGCTAGCAACATGCTGAGAGGAGACCATTTCGTGGCACCTTTTTTGTATACTGTCATATCTGCTTTGTCCTTTTTACTGTGTTACGAATACATTATTTTCTATTTCTATTAACAAGAAAAACTTATTTACCTGTAACCATTAGGCGAAGTATAAAACCCAGGGCTGTACAACATCTTCGAATGATCCTTCAACATTGCGTCCAGCCTCGCTTTGAAATTGTCGATCCGCCATATATAGTTGCTCAGGCAGTAGCGGAGCAACATTTCGTTGTTCTGTTTCCGTTTGGCGACCGTCAGAGCGGAGAGTTAACTACTTTTGGAAATGTTGCCTTATTGTCTGTTACCTCTTGACATTAAAACCGCTGGACCGATTTTGTTGTAATTTTCATCATCATATCGAAAGACGTCCACTGCTGAACAAAGACCTCCCCCAAAGATTGCCACAATGACCGGTCCTGTGCCACCCGCATCCAGCGGACTCCTGCGACCTTCCCCAGGCCATCAGTCCACCTTGTGGGGGCCTACCCACGCTGCGCTTATCATATAAATAAATAAATATTTTGGGACATCTTACACAAATCCACCTAGTCCCACGGTAAGCTCAATTAAGGCTTGTGATGTGGGTACCAAGCGATGATATACATAATATATAGATACATACAGATACTTAAATACATAGACAGCCATGACCAAGGAACAAATATTTGTGATAAATAAATACACAAATAATGCCCACGCTGGGATTCGAGCCCGGAACCTCCGGCTTCGTAGGCAGGGTCACTACCAACTAGGCTACGGAGGCTGACAAACAATTGCAAAATAGCGTCATGGCTAGGTCTGCAAAAATAGCTGATAATTACCTGTACCCATTAGGCGAAGTATAAAACCCAGGGCTGTACAACATCTTCGAATGATCTTTTAACATCGCGTCCAGCCTCGCTTTGAAATTGTCGATCCGCCATATATAGTTGCCCATGCAGTAGCGGAGCAACATTTCGTTGTTCTGTTTCCGTTTGGCGACCGTCAGAGCGGAGAGTTAACTACTTTTGGAAATGTTGCCTTACTGTCTGTTACCTCTTGACATTAAAATCGTTGGACCGATTTTTTTGTAATTTTCATCATCATATAGAAAGACGTCCACTGCTGAACATAGACCTCCCCCAAAGATTGCCCCAATGACCGGTCCTGTGCCACCCGCATCCAGCGGAATCCAGCGACTTTCACCAGGTCATCAGGTTGTAATTTTGTATGGATATATTTCGACACCCAAGAAAAGACATACGTTTTTATCGCGAATACCTCCTGTGTGTACAGACGAAGTCGTGGGCACCAGCTACTTTTGAATAATACTTTAAGACCTAATTTTTAACCGCAAAAGTAAACTTTACCGGATATTAACACGCCAGCAACATGCTGAGAGGAGACCATTTCGTGGCACCTTTTTTGTATACTGTCATATCGTCTTTGTCCTTTTTACTGTGTTACGAATACATTATTTTTTATTTCTATTAACAAGAAAAACATCTTTACCTGTAACCATTAGGCGAAGTATAAAACCCAGGGCTGTACAACATCTTCGAATGATCTTTCAACATTGCGTCCAACCTCGCTTTGAAATTGTCGACCCGCCATATATAGTTGCCCATGCAGTAGCGGAGCAACATTTCATTGTTCTGTTTCCGTTTGGCGACCGTCAGAGCGGAGAGTTAACTACTTTTGGAAATGTTGCCTTATTGTCTGTTACCTCTTGACATTAAAATCGTTGGACCGATTTTGTTGTAATTTTCATCATCATATCAACCGAAAGACTACTACTGAATATAGGCCTCCCCCAAAGATTGCCCCAATGACCGGTCCTGCGCCACCCCCAGCGGACTCCTGCGACCTTCCGCAGGCCATCAGTCTACCTTGTGGGGGGCCACCCCCCTCGGCACTTATCAGAAATCGGATTTTTGTGCGACATTTCATACTAAATGTCATCAAAATGACGTAAGTCACTAAAAATGTCGCAAATCCATCCGATCTCTGCTTATCATATACAATTGCAAAATAGCATCATGGCTAGGTCTGCAGAAATAGCTGATAATTACCTGTACCCATTAGGTGACGTATAAAACCCAGGGCTATACAACATCTTAGAATGATCCTTCAACATCGCGTCCAACCTCGCTTTGAAATTGTCGATCCGCCATATATAGTTGCCCATGCAGTAGCGGAGCAACATTTCGTTGTTCTGTTTCCGTTTGGCGACCGTCAGAGCGGAGAGTTAACTACTTTTGGAAATGTTGCCTCACTGTTTGTTACCTCTTGACATTAAAATCGCTGTACCGATTTTGTTGTAATTTTCATCATCATATCGAAAGACGTCCACTGCTGAACATAGATCTCTTCCAAAGATTGCCCCAACGACCGGTCCTGTGCCACCCGCATCCAGAGGAATCCAGCGACTTTCACCAGGTCATCAGGTTGTAATTTTGTATGGATATATTTCGACACCCAAGAAAGGACATACGTTTTTATCGCGAATACCTCCTGTGTGTACAAACGAAGTCGTGGGCACCAGCTAGTTTTGAATAATACTTTAAGACCTAATTTTTTACCGCAAAAGTAAACTTTACCAGATATTAACACGCCAGCAACATGCTGAGAGGAGACCATTTCGTGGCACCTTTTTTGTATACTGTCATATCTGCTTCGTCCTTTTTAATGTGTTACGAATACATTATTTTCTATTTCTATTAACAAGAAAAACTTATTTACCTGTAACCATTAGGCGAAGTATAAAACCCAGGGCTATATAACATCTTCGAATGATCTTTCAACATCGCGTCCAACCTCGCTTTGAAATTGTCGATCCGCCATATATAGTTGCCCATGCAGTAGCGGAGCAACATTTCATTGTTCTGTTTCCGTTTGGCGACCGTCAGAGCGGAGAGTTGCTTGGAGATGTTGCCTATAACTATGTCTTGTTCGCGATTTCTTTGTTCTAGGACTACTACGCGTTCGTATAGTGCTCTGAAATAACGAGGGATTTATTGTTAAAGGGAGGTATCATTTTTTTTATTCTGTAAACCAACAGCTGAACTAACAAATACAGGTTTTTAAGCAACGCGTAACAGCAAAGCCAATTACAGGTTTTCGCAAATAGAGTACAAGGTAAGAAAATGAAAAGGGTAAATCCACAAGACTGTAACGAGAGTTACCAATTCTTTTGTATGTTCTCATATTAATTAAGAACATTTAAGGGTCCACATATCTACCTACAGGGCTAGACTAGACGTACGGAAACTCAACTATGATTAATTAATTTTAAAACATACGAAAGAATTGGTAACTCTCGTTACAGTGTTGTGGATTTACCCAAAATGGTGATAGATTTATTATTGGTGGGAGTTATTAATAATTACGAGAGATGTGTTATTCATTACGAGGCAGTTTTTGTTGATTACGTGGGATTTATTATTAATTTAATTATGTGATAGTTATTATAAATAGCTTCAAGCATTACAAAATAAAGCAAATTAATTGTAATATCTTTTTAGTTATTTCAGATCTATTTAAACGGACCGAGCCCATACAAATATGTATAAAAACTAGCAAAAAAGTTGTTTTTTGCTTTATATTTGTAAGATCCAGTTTTAGGAGCATAAAATATTGTTCGGTTTATGAAAAGCACAGTAGGTATAGTCGGTAGGATCTTTTTATAAAACCTAAGATTTAGATTAAGAGAAATCTCAATTAGTTAATTGTGATTACCTTATAAGTGCGCTGGTGTTCGTAAGCGGCGGCGGTTTATTCTCGCCGTCCTTGTCTGGCGCCTCCCACAGAGTCATGGCCTCCTGCTCTTTCGGATCAATATTCGCATCCGACATGTCATACTTTATCTTCATCTCTGAGTAGGCGTTCATGAGATACTAGAAAAAAAACAGTAGGTAACAATTTATAATGGGTATTGCATGTAACTATGTATTGTGTGTATGCAGCCGACGGTCAGATACTCACACTCATGTGCTCGCCTGTGGCTCGCTCGCGATGCTGCTGTGCCTCCTCCTGATTGGTGAACTGCTCGGGGCAGCCGACGGCGCGGAAGGAGCACGGCACTAGTGGGCTAGAGTGAGACGGCTGGTTGTGGGAGCAGCTTGCTATGTGGGCGTCCAGGTCTAGTGGCGTCACTTTTACGTTGCAGCCTGGAAAAGGGATATGGTACTATAACAGACTATCCGTTAAAAGTACTACATGGCTGCTTAAAAACGGTGACGATACCGAATCGCTAATAACTTGCTACGAACAAATAAAACATGGAAGTCGGACGCCATACAAAAATGAGTTTCAAATTTTCATGTTTATGATCGAATGTCTATAAAAATGAATAAATATAGGTATATGGGTCTGCGACAATATATATAACATGGACGTCTAACGCCAGTTCTAAAATGCCCCCAAAACCAATTGTTCAATTGTGCCAAGATGGGCAGGACATAGCGCTTTTCGTGACACCGCGCATATTTTCGGGGTAACATCTTTGACAAATGTTTATTGAATATCGCCAATCAAAACTTTGATGGACCAATCAGAACTATTTTAAATGGCGGTTTAAGTTTTTATAGGTGGACATTCAAATTCATTGCTGTGATGTATTGACAAGGGGTGACACTTGTCAACTAAAATTAAGGACCGTTTTAGAAAGGCAATTTAGTTTGGCGTGCGGCTTCCATGTTTTATTTGATCGTAGTAATGAGTTAAGTAACCCATTGTTTAAAGATAAATGTGATTGATTCTTCAGATTAATTTTCCATGTCCATTCATACAATCATATTCTATTTGGATTTTTCAATGATGTTGTGCGGATATAATACAGGGTGGTCCAAACCTTGACGTCAAAAAATTTTTTTTAGATTCCATACGTCATGAGCTATCAGAATATACCCCATGTATATTAGCCGATTTTTTGTAGTTTTCGAGTTATGAATTTTTGAAATTTTTTTTTTGAAAAATTCTGGAATGAAGAAATTTATAATTTAAAAAAAAAAACTGTTGGGTTTTTTAACTAGTTTCTTTTTGTAAAAGTATTACAACAAATAAAGCATTTACTGATAAAAAAATTAGCGTCCTCACTTTGATACAAGTAGGATAAAAAAATACCAAATTCAAAATTTTACACTAAAAACGCATCAAAATAGCATGAATGTACGTAAATAAAAAAAATTAAACATATCCCAAGGATTTTTGGTTATGTAAAGACTGCCCTAGACCTTAAACCTTCGTAAAAGCAAAAAAAAAAGTGATACTTAATAATGAGGATTTTTCGGAGTAGTCAGTCAAATAAACTTAAAAAAAAAACTTCAAAATTTTTAATTTAAAAATAAAGTGAAATTCGTCTGTTTTGTTGTTCTTATCAATAAACAAAGACAGAAAATACCACGAAAACTCAATTTGTGTAGTTATTCAAGTCATTTTTTTACTACTTTAAAATTTTAATTTTTTTAAAATTTATTTGACCGACTACTCCGAAAAATCCTCATTATTAAGTATCACTTTTTTTGTGCTTTTACGAAAGTTTAAGGTCTAGGGCAGTCTTTACATTACCAAAAATCCTTGGGATATGTTTTATTTTTTTTATTTAGGTACGTTAATGCTATTTTGATGCATTTTTAACGTAAAATTTTGAATTTGGTATTTTTTATCCTACTTGTATCCAAGTGAGTATGCGAAATTTTTTGTCAGTAAATGTTTAATTTGTAGTAATACTTTTACAAAAAGAAAATATTTAAAAAACCCAATAGTTTTTTTTTTATCAATAAATTTCTTCATTCAAGAATTTCTTCAAAAAAAATTTTTCAAAAATTCATAACTCGAAAACTACAAAAAATCGGCTAACATACATGGGGTATATTCTGATAGCCCATGACGTAGGGAACCTAAAAAAAATTTTTTGACGTCAAGGTTTGGACCAGCCTGTATATGAGCGATATATGTCACAAAAAGCGATCTGTCCTGCCCGTGGCCCAATTTTACATTGAACTTGTGTAAGGCGTTTACATATGATCACAGTTCGTAATATACAACTATACATACATCATATTAACC
>JALPQI010018397.1:0-20275 GCA_025490895.1 Thaumatotibia leucotreta
CACAATAAATTCGTTAAGGGTATATGGAATGCCAGTTTCATTTAAAACTGAATTACGCCTGGATTACCCTTCACGACACCCAGGCGTCAATGAATAGATAAAAGAAGATAAAATAGATACTGTACAATCCTTTAAAACTGCACAAAAAAATTAAAAAGTGTTATTGACCGCTGATTTCAGGCGCCTAAAATTCAAAATGATCTCGTGGTGTGGTATACCTGCTCCCGACGCTTCTGCAGTACCTACCTACCCTCAATTCGTTCCACCGGTTCATGGTTCAAGACTGTATACTTCGATTTGACCATAAAGTTAGAATCCGCGCTAGGTGGATTTGACACACAAAAATCGAGCTCCTGTCTCTCTTTCTTTAAGGAGTCATCGGGCGTGACAGAAAGAGATTAGATTATCGATGGTGGCGTAGGCACTTAGTTCGTTCAAAAGGACTAATTTCTGTATGAAAAGCATACAAAAATAAGCTCTTTCAAATTATACTAATATGAGTAGTACTTTTGACCACGCGTTCTGTGCTTGTGGCTTATGGTGGTCACGCGTTTATAGTTTTTGCACTTGCATAAGTGTTAGAACGTGACGGCAACAATGATGAATGACGACGATAAACGATTAAACATGGTACCATCATAATTCATATCTTATAAAATAAATCCCTCTTCATCAAGCTCACCATGGCCAGCGTGGTAACTCCTTTTCACCTTATTCGCTCTCGCTTATAAATATCTAAGTTAAGCGATGTATTTCTAAAAATTGGTTTAACCTCGTGAGGCCCTATGTCATATATACACGATGATTCTTAATCCGTGATCAGGATTCATTTTTTCTAACTCAGTAATTGATGGGGATTACGTTAAAGTAGTAATTACGTGAAAACAAATATATTTATTTTTTAGTCATGTTTTAGTTATGAATTAAATTTTATCCTAAAACCCTTGTCACTGTACTACTACCAACTACTACAATATCGGTTTTTAATGAGGTTGTATTGTAATCTCTTTACAAAGTTATTAGTAATTGTCAATTTATGAGTAAACCTTGCCCATGACATTGTCAATCACTTTTGTCATACGCATAATAAACAAAGTCATAGTCACGGATATTGAATGAGAAAATAATAATTATTCACCAAAAATCATGCCACCACATCCGTACTCAAACATAGAGCGCTACGATACTGTACGTTTGTCAATACAAATTTTCGCGACTTCGGACAGTTTACAGTGCCACAACATGCTCGAGCACCCGGACGACCCTGTCATCATCCTGACGATCTGGATCAACAAATCTTAAGATTCTTTGCTGAAAGAAGATTTCGAGTGAATCAATTTAATCACAATCAAGCGGATCTGTGTCAAGAACACACGGTGGACATTTTGAACACTTGTTAAATTATGTTTAAAATAATGTTTTTTGTTTTAGTTGGTCAGGTATGCAGTTTTATTGTTTTTATTTAATTATTAAATTTTACTGTATGAAAACAAATTGATTTCCTTGCTCAAGATTTTGCCAAGTTTAGATAATGCAACATAATCTCCTATCAATCATGTTCGTCGTTAACAATGTTGCACTGATAAGATAATGAGTAGATAGAAGTCTTTATTGACGTAAGATCCGTCAAATTCCCGTTTCCCCGCCATACTGATGGCACTTGACGTATCGTAGTTAAACTTTATACTGTAGGGTGACCATAATTATCATATTAAGTGGTAATTTGTTATTCACTTTAAATTAATTAAACAGTGAAAAAATAACTTGAGACCTAGCCGAATAAGTATAATTTTGGCTAAATTTTAATGTTTTTATACTCCTGATCACGGATTAAGAATCATCGTGTATATTACATAACATTTTGACTTTATAGATATAGTGTCAAAGTTAAAATTCGGTTGAAGTAAGTGACGTCACCAGGCCTCAGGAGGTTAATATACAATGATAATTAGTAGCAATTCTCAAAAAAATTGTACTTCTTGAGAAATGCTTAATTAGGTTTAATTTAGGGAATTAGGAAATCAATACGAACGTAATGGTATGTACCTTTAACACGCGCTTAATTTTTTGCGATAAAAACTGTTCATATATTTTTATTGGCTTACTGTAGCAGTGGCGTTATACTCAATATGAGTGAATATTCTCAATGTGGTGTTTTCCGTAGCCACGTATTATTGGGAGGCAAACCAATTTGAAAAACAGATGATATTCAAATTTTCTACTGCAACCTCACATACAGTTTTTTTTTTTTTTGGTTGGAGGAGGATATTTTTGTGACGTGTGGCAAAATTTGGAAAAGTATGAATACTTATCGTGCAATGCTCAAATTGTTTTGCCAGACGATTTCTTAAAGAATTATTTTCTAGCATACATAGGGATGAACGTACTTAATTTAAACGTAATATAGTACATTACGACACAAGTGCGAAAAACATGAAACTCGAAACGAGTGGCGATGTCGAGTTACGAATTGCGTTTTTGCACGTGTCTCGTACGACGTTTTTTAGTGCAGATGGCCCTCCGAAGTTTTTGACCTGACGCACACTTTTCGCACTAGAGCCTAAAAAAGCCACCATCTGCACTAAAAATATTTTTACTGACTAGTGCGCAAAAAGAACTTTGCTGCTTCGCGCACGCTAATTTCTCTTTTTGACGCACTTGTTATGAAAAAAATCGTCCCTTACACGTGCAAAAACTTTTTTCCAGTTAGTAAATGTACTATTTTAATCCACTAGTAATGTTTCAAATACTTCGTCTTCCTTCTTTATTTGTATTTTAGTTGGTGCACTTGATTGCGTTTATAAAAAGAACAAGTATGATGTATTAAGAAAAGCACAAAACTTTTTCTTGGTATAGAAGGGTGCACGAACATGCACGTATCAACAATAACAATTGCTCACAAACATGAAAAGAACAAAAATGGACAATGCCGATTGTATTAACAACATAATCACTTCATTTTTTATACTTACTCTACCATGTTGTTCTCGTACGTGGCTTATAGTTACGCTTACTACACGAACTCTTATATCAGCACTGATAGTACGGTCAAATCGTACATAATTTTACCCTAAACTCGCAAATCAAGTAGTATCGCTGCATTCTTGGTATGTTGTTTAGACACCACAGGGCAGTATAAAACCACATTTTGCAAGCAAAAAAAGGTTGTGCTAGCTGGGTAGTAAGTGAAAAACTGCGAAATTTATGGCCATTTTTTAGTTTCTGATTTTTATTTAAAAAACCTTACGTTTTTTGATGTCATATGTTATTAAACGTTTAAAGACTAATAAATTTCCAACAAGTTGAGCTAACATGCATTACCGTAGGTCTTATAGTTTCAGAGATTCGAGACTTTAAAAAGTACTCCTTTTTGTAAACTAGATAAAATTTTATGTTTTGCTAACATTTTCGGCTTAATATCGCCTCACCTAATTATGCTACGAAAAACATGCGATAATGACCTTATAGCGCACTTAATATTCTTTAATTTAAGGGTAAAATTAGGTCAGTGAACTTTGTAGTTGAAAGTATAAACGTGAAATTCATAAGGCAGGAGGCCCGCTATCTAAGTTTTTCATACAAATCGCAAGTCGAGTTGCAAAGCTGCAATTTTGGTATATTATAAAGACCTTATAGATATATACGAAAATGCATATTAAAAGAAAAACAAAATAATAGTTTGGGCATAGGACGTAAAAAACGGAAAAAAAATCGAAAAATGCACAAAATAATAGTTTGGGCATAGGACGTTCGGACGTTTTTTTTAGTTTTTGACGTTTAACTAAAAATCTATTATCTTTTTGATATTAATTGCTATGAAACTAAGAAAGAACATTAAATTTGAAAGGATTTGAGCTACGTTGCATCACCGTAAGTTATATATATTTTGAGATACGACATTTCATAAAGTGCCCTTTTATCAAAAATTAAACAAATTTTAGGTTACGTTAAAGCTATTCACTAAATATTGGCAAAACGTTCGCGCTAAGAAAAAAAAAAGTAATTGTAGATAACAACTACATTAAATTTGGAACAAATTGAGCTGATAACAATTACTGTAAGTCTTATAGTTGGGGGTATACGAGGCTTCAAAACATGCATTTATTTTCTTAACTTAATGAAGGGCACATTTTGGAATGTCGTATCTCTAAATCTATATAATTTACGGTAATGCAAGGTAGCTCAAATCCTTTCAAAGGCCATAGTCGGATTTTCATAGTAAGTCAGCCTTTAAATCAATCAGACTCTAGTATTTTTTTGTGAGTACCTCTTATGGTGAAGAATATTTCTGCTGAGTATCAACGTCCTATCGGTGACAGTTTTTGACTTATGATTTTTTTTAGTTTTTTCTTTAATGTGTTGTATCTCAGGATGTATAAAAGCGAATTGCTTCAAATTTTGAAATAATGTTCTTTATTTAGATATGCATCGAATTTAAAAAAATGAATATCGATTGTCGTATAAAAAAAAGAAAAAAAAAGACCAAAAAATTTTTCATATTTTTTTTTGTGTACCTATGAAGTAGTGACACCTCTATTTTCTTTTTCTAATTATAGACCATACATTGGCCTACTAGTTGCCTAAGTATCAAAATTTTCCAAGCGGTACTTCTTACCAAAAATCGGCAATATGTGTGGTCAAGTTCTGCATTCAATCGGTGTTTTTCAATGTAGTATACAAACTCTTCATTTATATTTGAGTTTTCTTATCAGGTTATCTTATTTAAGAGTAAATGCTAATGACAACTTAATGTCATCATGATGCAAGCTGTTTATTTCATTATTAATCGGCCGTTTACCATTTCAACATTTGATATATATATATATTATATTCAAGAAATATATTATTTTTAATGAATATCTCATAAATAATATCGAATTACGCTAGTTAAAATAATAAACGGCCGATTAATAATGAAATAAACAGCTTGCATCATGATGACATTAAGTTGTCATTAGCATTTACTCTTAAATAAGATAACCTGATAAGAAAACTCAAATATAAATGAAGAGTTTGTATACTACATTGAAAAACACCGATTGAATGCAGAACTTGACCACACATATTGCCGATTTTTGGTAAGAAGTACCGCTTGGAAAATTTTGATACTTAGGCAACTAGTAGGCCAATGTATGGTCTATAATTAGAAAAAGAAAATAGAGGTGTCACTACTTCATAAGTACACAAAAAAAAACATGAAAAATTTTTTGGTCTTTTTTTTTCTTTTTTTTATACGACAATCGATATTCATTTTTTTAAATTCGATGCATATCTAAATAAAGAACATTATTTCAAAATTTGAAGCAATTCGCTTTTATACATCCTGAGATACAACACATTAAAGAAAAAACTAAAAAAAATCATAAGTCAAAAACTGTCACCGATAGGACGTTGATACTCAGCAGAAATATTCTTCACCATAAGAGGTACTCACAAAAAAATACTAGAGTCTGGTTGATTTAAAGGCTGACTTACTATGAAAATCCGACTATGGCCTTTAATATTCTTTTTAAGTTTCGTAGCAATAAGTATCAAAAAGATAAGAGTTTCTTAATTAAACGTCAAAAAGTAAAAGAAGTCCAATAATTTTTCAGTTTTTTTCGTCTTATGCCGAAATTCCTGTTTTGTATTTCTTGTAATATACATTTTTTTACGTCCTTATAGGGCCTATATAATATACTAAAATTGCAGCTTTGCAACACGACTTGCGATTTGTATGAAAAACTTAGATAGCGGGCCTACTGCCTTTTGAATTACGCGTTTATATTTTCAATTACAAAGTTTGCTGACATGATTTTACCCTTTAACGAAAGAATATTAAGTGCGCTATAAGGTCATTATCGCATGTTTTTCGTAGCATAATTAGGTGAGGCGATATTAAGCCGAAATCGTTAGGAAAACTTAAAATAGCGTTAGTTTACAAAAAAGAGTACTTTTAAGAAGTCGCAAATCTCTAAAACTATAAAACCTACGGTAATACATGTTAGCTCAACTTGTTGAAAATTTATTAATCTTTAAACGCTTCCTAACATATAATGTCAAAAAACGTAAGGTTTTTTTAATAAAAATCAGAAACTGAAAAATGACCGTAAATTTCGCAGTTTTTCACGTACTACGTAACTAGCACAACTTTTTTTTGCTTGCAAAATGTAGTTTTATAGTGCCCTATGGTATCTAAACAACATACCAAAAATGCAGCTTTACTACATGTTTTGCGAGTTTAATATACGATTTGACCGTACTATGACGCATTCACGAACCTTTTATATCAAATTCAAGTATCAAAATAACAAACTAGCTTGCATAAATAGATACTCACGTGACTTGAAATATTAAACACCGAAGAGCAATCCGTAGATGAATTATATGTACTGGTTGGTTGTAAATTATAATTTAACAAAACGACTAGATGAATTTAATGAGGTCAAAACTAATCTCGTCGTATATTGATTGTGGGCATGAAGTTTTTTCTGCGCTGTGATCGCTGGTGATTCTGAAAGACTATAGTAATTTGATATTTAGCAGTTGCATTTGCCCTATTAGGTGTTTTATGCAATATATGACGCGCGCAAGTACGTATGTGGTATATTCACAAGTGATTTGCGGTGAAAGAAAACATCATGAGGAAACCTGCATATATCTGCGAAGAAATTCAAGGGTGTATGTGAAGTTGAGCCAGAGTTAGGACTTGGGACCACGCGCGAAAATACCTACGCACGTTTGATGTCGACTTGTCGTTAATTGTATATAATAACAAAGAATAATTGCGACTGTGAATTTTAACAAATTCCATTAGCGTGATGGAAAGAAGAGCAAAGAAATAAGTCAAGTCAAAGGATCATTGCCGTAAGAAGAAAAAAAGTCACTGAACCTTAAAATAATACTTTGAACAGAACTTTCATATTAAATTGAAGACTTATGGCGAATTACTTTATTGCAGTTCTGATGGCGGAACGGCGGGATTTTCGGCAATTTTATTGTTGAAGTCATCCCATGCTCCTCTCTGCGTTATTTTGTATTATCTTAAAATCTCAAGATTCTCAAATTTTGAGTGTTTTCGGTCATTAATAAAGGTGCGAGATTATAATTTATGATACGTACCCACATAAAACTCAAGTTAGGTACAGTCGAGGAATTTAATTTCCTACCCATTTCGTACCTTTTCACAGTGACACTGACAATCAATATGAAAGTTGCAAGGACTGTCATATTATGGCTACTATGACAAGGTACGAAATGGGTAGGAAATTAAATTCCTCGACCGTACTTGTGAACTCGTTATGAACATAGAATTACTAACTTAAGTATTTTTATTTTCTGTAGTCTCTGATAAAAAGCTTCTGTCAGACCCACGCGCACATACCTTAGACTGTTTATTTCAGGACTAAGTACACTTATTACTTACCTAATTGGCTTCGTTCATTTATTTTTACCCTCTACTCGTATTTAGTATTTTATGCTAAAAGTACAAAACATATTAAGTATCATTTAGAATCTTAGTATTTTTTATACAGGGTGTTCCTTTCGATTTGCGTTAAATTAGACAGGTTACTTGGGACATTAATATAAGTTGTCTGGTAAATCGGCTGTTTTTTTCATACATAATAAATGAAATGGTAAGTGTGAGAGAACCTTAAGAATAACATAAAAGTTATAAGCTCAGGTGACTGACGGCACATGTCAAAATGTAACATTAGAATGTAATAAAGGTTGCCATACACTTGTTCCGTCATTAAACTTATTTTTTTAATAAATCAATAACAGTAACATTTAAAACACTAGTTTCTTAGAGAAATTAATTACATTTGACCTAAATAAGATTCCCTTCAATTTATATCATAAGAAGAAAAACACCCTATATAAATAAAATAACTAATTGGACGCGTGGTAATGGCAGTAAGAATAGATACATTTGTCACCACCCCAACTCTTCCCATGGGTGTCGTAATAGTCGACTAAGGAAGAGACGTATCACTGACCACTTATTTATTGAAGATTGGTAGTGATCATCATCATTATGTTGGAGACCATATTTACTGCAATTGCGAACCCACTTGCTCAACGTGGCTATTATGGGTTTTACACTTATTCTTATTACAGGCATTTGTCAGCCTCCGTAGCCTAGTTGGTAGTGACCCTACCTACGAAGCTGGAGGTTCCGGGTTCAAATTCCGGCGAGGGCATTATTTGTGTATTTATTTATCACAAATATTTGTTTCTTGGTCATGGCTGTCTATGTATTTAAGTATCTATATATATCGTCGCCTAGTACCCACATCACCGTGGGACTAGGTAGATTTGTGTAAGATGTCCCAAGATATTTATTATTAATCAATATTTGTTACACAATGTACTTTATAAATTATAAATTATGATCATGTGAGGACGCGAAAGTAATAAAAAAAAATGTATACAATATCTCGTATGTAACAGATGTACGCGGCAGAATCAAACGAATCCACAGTCAATCAGAAACCGTCCCCGCATAGACTTTAGGTATTAATTATTTTTTTTTTTTTTGCTTTTTTAATATATTTATTTTCAAAACTACAATTTATGTACATAGATTAAATCTCACTAATCTACTTAACCTAACCTATATCTAAGATTGGCCCTTGTGGCATTGTACCGAGGATGCTGGCGGCATTTCCTCGCTGTATCGCAATACTGATGCGTTGTGCGAGGAAGTTGCCAGCTCTTCGGTCTTTAGTTACATCAACCAGACGTTTCGCGATCTCAGCAAACAATTTGCGTGCGCTGGGGCCCCAAGAACCTAAAGTTTCTACGCCAAACGGTACAAAATCGTACTCTTTGCCGAGGCCCTTATATTTATTACGTTTTAAAAATTCAGCATTCTCAGCCGCAGCGGCTGCCTTAAACGTAGTTCGTTGAAGATGGGACGGTGCCAGGGTATCTACGCAAGTAGCATCCCATACCAACATCCGTCCCAAGCTCCAAGGAACCAAAGACACACCATCAGGTCTCTTACCATCATTCCTAATAATACCAGTAGGCTCAAGAAGAGCAGGTACGTTGACGGTATTAATTATTAAAAATTGTGAAATAAATTGTATTTGTTATACAAGGGTGCAAAGTTGTATTTTGTTAGCGGATATTGTTGGGCGCTTATGGAAAATTTTAATTTGCCGCGTCTTATTACTGCCAAAGGTGTATAAGAACGTATCTTCATTCTTCATTTTCTTAAATTGTGTTTTCATTATGATCTTTTACATTGTAATTTTTTTACAATCACGCCATGTATTATGTACTGGACACATCTCTTTGTAGTCAACTCTACCTAAACAATAATTATATCAAAATAGACACACGCGCATGACCTGGGGGGTTACCATGACGTACTAATGCGATTCAGTGTAGGTTCAGGGAAACGGACAGAGAGATACGACTCGTATAGCCTTGTTCCTTTCTCTCGACCTAAACTGAATCGCATTAGTACGTCATGGTAGCCCCCTTGAGCTGTGACACTGCCTTGAATCACTTAAAAACAAGTATATACATACCACATACCTAACTACTGCTAATGTCTGCATAAACAAATGCTTCCAAGTACTTGACACCACTGTGATTACAGAGAAATGTCTTTAGACGAGTTGCATCTTATGAGTGTAATTATATTATACTCCGTATGTAGCTATCGATGTAATAATATAACTATCTCAGACTGTAGGTAGGTAAGTATGCTATTTTCTTACACTAAGCTAAATAAAATTGATACACACTATACACAGGTTGGAAATATTGGGTCTGACGGGACGGCTACCTAATCCGATACTGCTGGTTTTCTAAAGTTTTCTTATTACATAATCCCAGGATATTGCATATCTATAGGTATTGTTATTTCGCAGAATTTTATCATACTGAATCATAATATCGATTATCATAACATTATTGTAAACGAATAATAATGTTGCAAAGAAATATTGGGTAAAGGCTCACGTGGCTTATGTTATGATGGTCCCGTTTTATCCATTTATCGTTCTTTGCGTCACTTTCGCACTTGCATACTCGTTAGAATGTGACGGCAAAGACGACAAACGATTAGACGAGTTATCAAGAATAACTTATAGTTTATTACATACTGTAATAATGTAACTTACTTTTCGCATCATTTTGGAAGCTATGTGTAGAACGAATTGCTCGCAGATTGCTCGAAGGTCGCGGTTCTAATCTAACCTAACGACTTTACTGACAGCCGTTTGTGTAGGACCACTAACTATACTATTGTCTTGACCCATGATTTTTTCTCTCGTCAGTATTTTGATATTACCGCCAACTCCATCAATCACGCCCTTACCATAAATATTTCCTTACCATAACGATTTTTAAACTCCGATGATGTCCATCACTTCAAATAATTTCAGCTCCTGGTCGATCGTCGCTTTCTCCATACATTAAATCGTAGAGTTTATTTAAGAAAACACAGTGTCCTTGTCTTTAGCTTTGGCATCAGAGCATATTATGATGTAGGTAAGGTATTAGAATGACCCTTATAAAAACTTGCTACAGTAAATAAAAGGAGGCTGGAATTTTCGACTATCATTAGACAGTCGTTTTTTGAAAAAATAAAGGTCCAATAACATACTTGGAATCTGACACTACAAACAGACATTAACTAATCTCCAAACTGGAGGCCATAAAAACTACGACAGATGCGTTACTGTCAAATCTGTCAAGTTTCTTACGTAATTGTTAAATAAATAAAATTTTCAGGTTTCGTCAACCTTTTTGTCATTTAATTAATTTATTAAAAATAATACACACCCCTGTAATGTTGTTACGCTTTTTTGTTAACTATGGCACAACAAGGATTTTCTTAAAAACTTAGGTACCTAAAAAAGGACACTTTCCTAAAAAGGTAACAAATATTAAAAACTAGTCAGGCGTACGCTGAAAAGTATCTACTGTAAAAATGTCTGTGTTACTAATAAAAACTTAGACCGTCTATCGGGAGGTAATAAATTAAAGAGAGGTAAATGGAAAAATAATGCATCTACATTCCAACGTTTACATTATTTATTTAAATTACAAGACGTCACGGTTATGTAATAAGTAGATAACTTCATAATTCTGCCTAAACGTATTTACCCAACAACAAACCAAATTTATATTGTATTTGGTGTACATACACTTCTCCAGGGTTTAGAACAGAAGTGGGGAAGTGAGACTGAAAAAAAAGACATCAAATTAAAAATGTGGACTTGCGGGCTTACAATCTAGATGAAAACAAAGAATGGGAACCGTTAGTTAGAAAATTTACATTTTGTAACAGAATATTTGCATTTTCTAATACCATTAGTGCGCATTAGTAAAGTAAGTCATAGAATCTATAAAATATGACGTGGTCACTTAAAAAAAGCTTAGCATTATAAAACCAAAAAAAACTGTTGTAACTACTGAGTGCTTAGACAAGTTGCCAATCGCTAACGCTTAATCGTCGATCGTAAACAAAAGGCAGCTAACTGTCTTTGTCGCACTCAAAGAGAATAAAATCACTACGTTTTAAGAGACGGCACTCCCGAACAAGCCCAAAACCGAGTTATGAAGGTACTTTGTGCCAACGTACAAAATATATGTCAATACTACCAACTTAAAAAAGCAACACTAGAGCTCGACACTCACTACACTTGCTGTTTGTCGATATCGATAAAAGTGCAATATTTTTTTCTGCACCTACCGTAATAGTGAATTTATATTACAAAAGAATAATGAAATGGTAAAATAAAATAATGCTATAACACAAATATACATATATTTTATTGCACAGGTATTTTTATTTCATTTTCTTAGTAGGGTATGGGCCCAATCGTAAATATTATACTATGGAGGGGCGAGGAGTTAAGTTTCCGAGCTAAAACTCCGGCATACAGCAGTTCAAAAACATGGTCCAAAGCCAAGGAATCGTTGAACGAATAAAATTTCTCCAAAGATATCCATCTGAAATAAAGCGATTATCGATAAATTATGTTGCACTCTATTTGTGCATTAGCTTGCCTTATTTAGATAGATTTTATTTGCCATTGAAGTTATTTCTTATTTAATTAGTAACTGTTATCGTTTGCAGTTACTAATTATATATTCAATAATGAAATGAAAAAATAATTTGCTACTAAGATAAAATAATTTGATACTGACATGTCTGGATTAAAAGGAAATCTTGTCAAAATACGCCAGAAGTTCGTTTTAATTCACGCCGAACACAACACACTTCACATTTCCTTATTGTTGTGCCCCCCATTTAGACGAAACATTTAAATATTTTGTATAAAACACAATAAAACATGAACCCGGGATCAGCTTTCATAATAAACAATTAGACGGTACGTTTCTGACACTGACGTTTTACCTATTTAGGTGGTAAATAAAAGTATAATACATCCAAGTTTGAAGGCCAGTATGGTTATGTGCTAATAAAATGCAACAATAGGCATTTTAATTTTATAAGATTATATTTATTTCTCAATGTTGGTACCAAATGCTTTCATAAGTTACCATAGTATGAAGTGTCGAGGGGCTGGTCGCACTAATCTGCAAGAGTGACAGAGAGGTAAAACTACGATACGCTACTGAGCGTTTGCGATTGGCAACTTGGCTAAGCATCCTGAGATAAAAAATAATTTGTAAACAGAACTATTAATTCAGCATTCAAACTTTTAACCTCTCGTCTGCGGCGAATATTTTTTTCTTATAGTTTTCTCGTACATTGATCCGTGCATACGATAGGTTAACCCAATAACCATTTTTTTTTCTGAGCAACACAGAGATTTTATGAGGACGTTTTATCTATATGACATTTTTTAAATAAATTTTTAGCAAAATAAAATTATGTTTGTCAGACATTTACAAGTAATACCGTCTAGTAATATGTTTGCTACTCAATGATAGCCACGAAGTACCTATTTTCGTACAGTGACTGAAAGATTGTGAGAAAGTTTAAATTTGTTTTAAAGTGAAATATTCCTATTTTTAAAAGCATTTATCAGACGATTGAAACATAGACATTTTAAAATGCCTACTTACATTCCTTTGTTCTTTTCAATATTTTGCACCAAATATAAATTCATGTCTAAAATATTAATAGTACATTTGGATGCAAGTTCAAAAAAATGTTTGTTCGACGAGGGTGAAAGTTGGAGCCCGAGTAAAACGAGGGCGACAATCACCCGAGTTAAAAAGAAGTTTTACACGAGTATCGAACGACTTTTTTCATAACAAGTGCCTTAAATAGAGAAATTCACGCACGCGACGCGTGCGCAAAGTTTACTTTTCCGCACTAGTTAGGAAAAAGAAGTATTAATTAAAATAAAGGGCGGAAAGTTGAGGTAGAAAATAGTTATGAGGAGACAAACATTTTACATTTATTCATCACACGGGCCACACTTCCTTCTTAAGCTTGATAAACTTTTCGTCATATGAATAATGCTAGTAAAAAAACAATAGATAGGTCATGGTAATAACCGAGTATGAATTTATCGGAATGAAACTGCCTAATTAATTATACAAGTAAGTCATAAAAATAAGGACATGACTTAATATTGGGCAACTATACAAAAAGTTATTCTTACATGATTAGCTGCATCGGGTAGGTTCTGTGGTATAAGGCAAAATAGACCATGTTTCTTGTACATTGTGCCTTGTTTTCCCATGAGAGGCACGTAGCCGTAGCCCGACTTGCCCTGAAAAAAGTTAAGTCAGAATTGGCATTTTTGCACGACATTGAAATATACATCACGTGGAATCTGGCTGTGAATCATCCATACATACGTATGGACAAATACGTCTAGGCGTACAAACAGCAACACATCTAGGTATACACTTCAGAAATTGGAAATATTGCATGAAAGAGAATCACACTTGCAGTCACATGTCAGTTACATAGGAATGTTGAGCCACTTGGCAAAGGATGCAATTTGGTCGTGTAATATTATGGGTTCGGTATTTTTCGTTAGTAGGCACGATCGCGACATTTCCGATGGTCCCCGATGATATGTCTTCGAATCTTTGTTGCGTCAAAATTTCAGTATTTGAAAACTAGTTGACAAGATAATAAAAATTCCTTCGTCTACGAAAGTTAAGAATTAGCTATCGGCCATTATTAGACGCTAGATGTCGTTGTTCCTAGTGGAAACTGGATAAAGACAGTTCTTCATAGATTTGTCTAAAGCCGTTTAGTAATTTATTAATATTTTCTTCAAATCGGATGCCATGATTTATCTGACATTAATAGGCGAGGTATTTTTTCAAGTCAAGATATTTTTACAAATAGCCATGTTATCAGGCAATTTTAATTTTTTTTTTAATTGACAGAGACAAATGCTATTGCTATCTTTATTATCATTCATCACATCTCTTAGTTGACGTTAGTTGGATACTTATGTAACCTTTGTGGAAATATGGTAGATAGACGTTTGATAGTCTACCTATAATCCTTTAATCTGTCAGTAGCCATACAAATGTTTAATAGAGACTTGATAGTTTCTGGCTGAAATTCTAACTTTGAAAAAATATCTGACCGTGACAGCCGTTGAAAGGAAAATGAACTAAATTTTCTAAATAGCAGCTTAGCAGTCAAATTACCGGCTCTGAAGTTAGATTGACGTCTCCAGAACTAAAGCGGGTGTTATACAGTGTGTTACCATGACCCAGGCTTTTACGAAAATGGGTAATAATACGCATTACTGGCAATCGTTTTCAAGTATTAAGAGTTGACAAATATTTAAATTAATTGTATAATTATTTTTATTTCGTTCGAACGATCAATGTAACGCGTGTACTGCTTAGTTGTCAAACGTTGCGAGTGGCTGCGATCTGTCATTGTCAAGTGCCAATTAACGATTTATTTTGAAGTACATTGCTTCTCAATTAACTTTTCTTAGAAAGTTAATTACTTTTAAAATTAGGATTTTTAAACAAATAATGCACATGGTTTGGCTAAGAATCTGCATCTCAATCCTCGGTTCAAATAAAAGCCTGCATCATGTTAACACACTGTATATAACGTAACTATAGTAACGTCAGCTTCCGGAAAAATTGCGATCAATCATTGGTTAAACGTTTTTGTTATTACGTAACCATGGTAATGTCACCTTCTGAAGGAACCGCGAGCAATTATTGGTTAACCGTAGCAATGCTCGCCCCATTGGTCAACAGAGTTCGGCTGAAGTCGTGATACCAGTCTCATAAGATTTCGGAACCCGATTTGTATTATTCGACCAAGTTGCGAACAGTGTGAACAATCAACATTCCCGTGTATTATTTAATTTGACGTTGACATAATATAAATATATTTCTCTCTTTCATTTTCTCTCTGCTCTGTCTTTAATGGTCAGTTAGGAGTGTTGCTGTTTGTACTGATCAGACCAAAGATGAGATGATCGTTTTCGTACAGTCGAAGACAAAATAAGGGGTATACAAAAACGTTCAAAAATATGTCCCAGTGCACTCTAATTCTGTGTAATAAGAACGTCGTAACATATTTATGAACGGATTCTTTCGATACTTATTTTTGCACTTGACTGTACATCAAGAGTCTGGTAACGATTTAAAAGTGACAATCGTTAATAATTAAATTATTAATATCCTTTATTTAATTTTACTCTTAGGTTAGGTGATTTATAATATGGTTATAAAAATAAAATAAAAACAATACAAAACAAGTAAAAACATTATAAAAAACCTAACCTAGGGTGCCGCCGGCAACGGGGCGGGCCCAAGCTGCCGGTGGTTAGGGCTACAAATTATTAATATTATTATAAGTTGCAATAAAATTGTAACGATAAATACCTTACCTACCTAGGGGAGAGTGGGTAGGATTCGTACAGCGGGAGCATTTGTACAGTGATTATATCTCCTCTATACGACACACCAACATATTCATATTTTTATGTATAATGGCCAGTAATATGCATAACCATGCATAACTAACCACCGAATATGGCAACTAGTGCAACAAAAAATAAAAATAACCGGTATCCTAATCCTAATCATAAAATAAACCATTTCATACGTAGTTCAAAGATTAACTTATGATCTTATGAAGTATATTTAATTACGTTTGTACCTGAGCAAAGCTTTCTGAAATAAATTAATTTAAGAGTAACCTTTATCATTACTTTGAGGTGTCAAAATACGTTTTCATTTATTTTGAAGAAACTAACGCGTGATTACAAAAAAATGAGAATCATATTCCCTAGACCTCAAAATTAAACTAGTCACATAAATTACATAGTTTGTTCATGAACTTGTAGCGATATCTCAGAGGTTCTTAAAATTAGCTTTCTTAATTTTTTAAAGTATTTTCGTTTTTGACGAAATGGAGTTGAAAGAATAAACTGTAAAAAATGTCTTGGACATATTTAAATTTCAAACTTAAACATAGAAGAAACCTAAGTAAATAGGGAAATTTCATTAATAAAAGTGTTTGCTTATCCTCACCTTATAGAATCCTTACATCCCTGGCAACAACTTAAATGGTAACAGCAAATCAGCAAACATAATGACCAAGGAAAGACTAAACAAACAGAATTGTAATTTTAATCATTATGATTCCACCAGCCCACGAGTTGCCATAAAAAAAAATAAGTTTTTACATGGCTCCCATGCTTGTTGATGTTTTAAAAACATTGGTTTAGAATGTAGCAAGACGAAAAGAAAACCAGAATACTTTGATCTGTAAAAATATTTTTTTCTTCACAGTCTTACTGGATGGCTTGAAATTATAGAAAAAAATGGTTAATTTCATCAAGGAGTGGAAATCCAAAACCTCAAATATTTTTAACCATCTTGTTGTATGGGACATTTTTTTGCATTAATGTATTAATTTAGTATTTAAACAATTGGAAATTTGAAATTTTTGTGCAGTTGTGTAACCTACCCAAAAGAAAAAAAGAAGCCGTCCAACACTCTTGTCCAGACATTGGGTTTAACATTTGACGAAAATCTTACCATGAACCGTATCTTAAATTATATTAATGGTGTCGTAAATAGCCGTTACGTGTAAATAGCCTAAGGACATCCAATCATTAAAAATAATAAACAAGATATATTTTTTACGCCTCTGAATCAATTCTCATTTTTTTGTTATCACCCGTTAGTAGTCATATTTCCATCCCTTCTCGGTGGTGAGTTATGCATATTAGTGGCCGTTATACATAAAAATATGACCATGTTCTCGTGTCGGATAGCGGAGATAATATGACCACTGTACTAATTAATGCTCCCGCTGTACGAATCCTACCCACTCTCCCCTATAAATGAAAATGAATAGTGTCCGCTTATACAATAGAATAATAATAATTTTCCAACTCAATCGTTTAACTAACATAAAGCTTTGATATCATTTGGATTATAAGGAAACCTCACATGTTGACCTGTTAGATTAAAAATCGAGAATTAGTTCTTAGAATTTTGGTATATTACTAAGTAAAACCTATTAACCTTTGGTATGCCGGAACGTGGATCCACGAAATCCCGTTATACTGCCGGAACGCGGATCCGCGTACAAACGACTGCACGCGATTTTATTCGTTTTTTAATAACTTGTTAAGGTTAATAGGGTCGAGAATAGTGTTATACAATTCTTATTGAATGAAGCTAACTTCGAAGCGATCCAAAACCACTCAATTTCGTTCAAACTTGTCGGTACGAGTTCTAAACATACAGTGCTTTGGTGTGGTCGCCGGCGTACGTGTTGCGATTGTTTTCCAGGGGTTCCATTGGAATAAAAGTAAGTAATACTTTGTTTTTGTTCTCTTAGATTCATGTTTTATAGATATATAATACAATTTTACAAAAACATATTGAAAATTATCTAAAAAAACGAACGTAATCTTTGCTAGTAACGGTCATTCTCAACAAGTGTAATTTTGAACTTTTTATATTTTGCAGTTATTGTTCGGCTATAAATAAGTAGTTTACACATGTTTGAAGGTAATTTTATGAAGGTTTCAATGAAATATTACACTGCCAGGAAATAGCTTTAGTTTTAGCCTAAAATGCTGGTCGAAAGTTTGTCAGAACTAATTTGAACGCGGATCCACGTTGCGGCTTTTAGAGTATTTATATACATGATGTTTATAAATTGTCGTGTAACTTTTGTGCCGGAACGTGGATCCGCGAATAGTTGGAAATAATCTTCTTATTGTTATTGCTTTACAGACATCAAGTGTTTAGGATTAGTGTCTAATTCTATACATTTTATATTCTAATGATATTATGTTTACAAGTAAATATTTGTTATAGGTTATAAAACAATGCCTTGTTATCTGGATGTGGATAACTATCTGAACATAAGCGACTACCGCTTGTGTATTCACCAACTCAAGTGGCCATGGGAGGAAACCCATTTTATAAAACTGAATGTCTGTGTGATGTGTCACTTGCCAGCCGACCCATCTCTGCCTCGTCATTTTTTTTTGCCGAACAGACACTAAAATTACTTTTCGTATGTTATGTGATGCAAAAAATTTTTGGGTGTGTGTATTGTATGTTCGCTATATATGAACATTACCCGGGCGATGAATGCCAATTTTGTGCTGTGTAACCGTTTTCTTCTAACATAATTTGTCAATACTAATTTAATAAATACTGATGCTTTGATTAACAAATGTGTTATTTTATGACTCTTCGCAAACTAACGCTTGAATGAAATCAAACTATAAAGCAGCGTGTGAAAGTGTTTAGGATGGGGAACTGGTTATGGCATAGCTTTCTGTCACTAATACACCATGAAAACTCTTCCAAACTAAAAACATGTTCAATTTGTAGGTATTATCTAGATGGGGTCAAGAGAAATAGACCCTGGAAGGCCAGGGACGCCACCACCTAGTGCTAGGCCATTAATTATGGCCTTACCAGTCCAACTATCACCTCATGGAACTATGCGAGTTCCCCCTAACGAACACGTTATTGTACATCGTACTGATACTGGAAGGCTTCAGGTAGGTATTTATTTTCTAGGATATTCCTGCAACTGCGTTTTACGTATGTATATATATATATATACCCTCATAAGATCCAGCACTTCTCCGCTTTTTATATTAATCCGATCTCTCCATGTCAAATAATTCTCTGATTATTGCAAGTCCTGGGTTAATACAGTAATGTCATAATTATAACTTTGTAGGCTATGCGAGAAGCGACAAACGAGAGACTTCATTTTAATGAGGAAGATGAAGATAGAGAAGAACCTCAATTTGCGGTAAATTTCTATTTTAAAAATGTTCACAGATATATATTATGTATAGATGGAAAATGGATGTTTTATGTATTTTTGTAGGTTCGGGACAACGAGTTTTTACTATCTCCGCTAATCGAGGACTTAGCACTAGATTCAGGTAGTGAAATCGACGAAGATTGGGAAGACTACACCGAGAATGAGTTACTTCAGATATTAGAAATCGATGAAGAGAATGAAGAAGTAGAGGCTGAAGATGTAGAAATGCTTCAACCAAATGAAAGGCGAGACAATAGACCATTCGTTTGGTCTGAAGACTTTGATGAATTTACTGGGCTTGAAGAGATGTATCAGGAACAACCTGGCCCTACTATCCAGGAAACGTCGCCCATAAATATATTTAAACATATTTGGGACAGAGACATAATGGAAATCATAGTCGAAGAAACTAATAGATACGCGTGGCAAATTATCGTTCAGGCATCTGAACACGAAAACGGTATCACTCCTGCTTCGCGTCTAAACGATTGGTTTGACACCACTGTGGAGGAGCTATATACGTTTTTCTCCATAATGATGTTTATGTCATTATGCAACAGAGGCAGGATAGACGAATACTGGAACACTGGGAATACTGGGAATGCCAAGTTTTAGAAAAATTATGACTAAAAATAGATTTTTATACTGCTGAGGTTCTTACACTTTGTAAATAATGACTATCTTACAGATAATATTCATGGAGATGATAGAAAAATATTTAAATTGGGTCCAATATTGGAACATTCTAATAGGAAATTTAGAGAACTGTATATTCCCTGCAAAGCTCTGAGCATTGACGAATCGCTGTTACTATGGAAGGGGCGACTTTCGTGGTTACAGTGCATAAGAACAAAATCCGCAAGATTCGGGATAAAATCGTATGATCTTTGTGAAGCCGAAACAGGATACTTGCTGAAAATGATTATATATACAGGAAAAAGACAAGATGCAGAGCAAGACTTACACGGTTTTACTAATGCCACAGCCAAAGTTGTACTTAGATTATCGGATGGTTACCTTGACAAAGGTCATTGCCTTTATATG
>JALPQI010018398.1:0-33714 GCA_025490895.1 Thaumatotibia leucotreta
ATGCGTTGTTTGGTATCATTTTCGTGTAAAACGGACCTGAAAAACCCATTTTTTATCATAAACATGAGCAATTTCATATAAAAATGTAGATTTTTTGGAGTAATGGTAAAAAAGTTACCTTTTTTATTTTAATTTAAGCGTCATATAAGTATTAAAAAACAAACTTATCCAATTTAAAAAAATAGTGTAAGATAGCATATTTATTGCAGATTTTAAAAATGTACACATTTTGTAGTCATTCATACAAAAATTCACTGAAAAAAAAATTACCTTACGCGTACCCCCAATATAAACCTTCGCGTAACCTCAAAATAGAGACTTTTGTGCCGGCAACTGCTCATAGATTATATATATTTTTGTACTTACATATTATTGTTCATATTACAATTCTAAATATTTATTGATATGAAAGTAAATTGAATATTTTCTGATCTTCTTTTTTTAAATAACCTAAGATTATTAAGAATTTTATTTGTTCAGATTCTATTTTTAGATTTTATCGATTATTGTTTACCGCGTGTATATTATATATCTGGTCTATCTGATCACATGTATGATATATAGTATCTGATTATATGAATCGGAATGGATAATCATTTTTACAAGTGTTATTAGGTAATGATCTCATTACCAAAGACGATAAAGGTAATTTTCACTAACCGAGACTAAGCAACTAACCCAGTTCACCCACGTTAAAAGTTTATATCATATGGAATTTGACAATCAATTGTTAAACGTTTACTTCATAAATCATCATTATTACTATATCAGCCGAAAGACGTCCACTGCTGAACATAGGCCTCCCCCAAAGATTGCCACAATGACCGGTCCTGCGCCACTCGCATCCAGCGGACTCCTGAGACCTTCACTGTCTACCTTGTGGGGGGCCTACCCACGCTGTGCCTTCCACCTGCGAGGCCGCCGCATTGGCCATCGGTTCTACGTGCAATGTGCCCCGCCCACTGCCACTTTAGTTCAGTGATTCGAGCTATGGAGCTAAAGTTTGGTTCTGCTGCGGATCGTCTCATTTCTAATACGACCTCGCAGAGAGACTCCCACCATAGCCCTCTCCATTGCCCTGTGGTTGACTTTAAGCTTTCTTATGAGGCCCATTCTAAGCGACAACGTTTCGGTACCGTATGTCATCACTCTTTTAAATCTTTGATCAGTGTGTGTTGCCACACTGATCAAATACTTTTGTCTTCAAGAACTACGGAATATTGGACGAAAAGATGTGTCGTAGCTTCCCAAACGCTGCCCAACCTAGTCGGATTCAATGATTAACATCTTACTCAAAGTTGGACCTACCTAACTGGGTACTTAGTTTGTCCTAGGTATATTATAGTCGTCTACACCTTCGAGTTTAGTCGTCTTATCCATATTCATCCTAAGACGAACTTGCTCGAAGGCGCTACTGAGATCAGCGAGCATCGTACTGAAATCTTCCAAGGTCTCAGCCAAGACCGCCGTATCATCAGCGAATCGAAGGTGAGTGAGGTACTCGATGTTGATACTCACCTTCTCCAGTCTAGTCTTAAAGACATCTTCCAGTGCAGCGGTAAACAGATTAGGGGAGATGACACCTCCTTGCCTGACTCCCCGCTGCAGTATAATATGCTTCAAGCTCTGGTCTTGGAGTCGGATTGACATAGTGGCGCTTTCGTACAAACACCCCAACATTTCGACATAGCGATAGTCTACTTGGTACCGTTAAAGAGACTGTAGTACTGCCCAGAGTTTCGATCAAATCGAAGGCCTTGGGGGTTTCCATGACGTACTAATGCGATTCAGTTTAGGTTCTGGAAAAGGGCAGTGATACACGACTCGTACAGCCGTGTCCCTTTCTCTCGACCTAAATTAAACCGCATTAGTACGTCATGGAAACCCCCCCTTATCGTAGTCCACAAACGCTAAACGCTAAACAGAGGGGCAGGTTATACCTTTTCCTCGGTCTTCTGTATAACATTTACGAAACGCCAATTCGGATACCGGCTTGTTCGGCAGGCTGGAAGTCATCAAGCCTGCGTGCAAGACGATTCGTAATGACTCTTGAAAACATCTTATAAATATGGCTCGGAAGTGAGATGGATCGGTAGTTCTTCAATAAGTCGTTGTCATCTTTTTTGAAGAACAGTACCACCACTCTTCTGTTCCATGCCTAAGTCGTTCTCCCTTCTGGAGTTGAACAGGGTCCATATTGGCACTTATACAATTTTTTCTTCGAATATTTTTACTAATACCGTTTTTTACTCATAATCATCATTACTCCGAAAAATTTTTCTCATACTTTTTTTCTTACTAAAAATTATACTTCTACCTACAGTGTTCATACGATTTTTATTTCGAAATTTTATCCTCCTAAAGTCGTCAAGTAGATTAATCTATACTCATAAAGTTATTTGAAATAAATTGTTTATTTATAAACATTTTCCCATTACGTTCACTCTGTTGTGGTATAATTCTTTTATGAATAACATAAACTATGTAGTCATAATGGGCTTTGTGCAGAAACTGTTGTGACATACTCAACTTTAGCATATTTCTTTGTGGCAGATTTCGAGTTGTTCGAATATTATTCGAGCATATTTCGATGCTCCAATTTATGATGAGGCATAATCTGGATGTGCATAAAAAGTATCGGCATAGTTTGTTTTAGCATAACAGAGAAGGAATAATTACAACCTCTCAATATAATCGAGGTAGTAACTAGTAATATTCTATACGTTACTTACTGTGTTACTGAGCTGAGTACTTTCTAGGTTGCTAAAAAAAAAAATAACCTCGAAGACTAAGGCGGGAGCAAAGCTCCCGCCTTAGTCTTCTAACCTAACCTATCCGAGTCGGATCTGCCCCGGAAGGTTTTGTTCGCTCGCTTCGCTCGCTCACTGCAGAAATTTTCACCCTCACAGCAAATTCTGCCTGACGAAAAAGGCAAGTTTCGAACATGTGGCTACATGCCCAAAAAAAAATGCAAATCTAATTTCTGTCTTATAACACTCGGCGTAATTAATGATATGCCGAGATAGTTTCGGACAAAATAATATTCGAAATATTGTTATTTAAGCCAAGTGATGTTTCTGTCTCATTAAGTTGATGCCAAAATAGATTATACCAAGTCTGTTATATCCTAAGCGTTTCGGACAAAAAAAGTTTAGAGGGAACCTGTTTAGTACAGTACCTACTCTGCCACAACCTGAATTGTGCAGGTAGCTGGTTTACAGTAATAGTACGATTTATATTTAATTAAACAAAAATAATTCATACATAAAACCAGTACAGATAAAAATAAATACCTATAACATTAGAATATATAGCATAAAATAAGTATAGTGAAAAATTATATAAACATAAAAGTTAGTACTAAAAATATGTATGAAAAACAATATTATGAACATAAATAATTCTATGTGATGATGATTATGAACAAAGATTATTCTAAATACCGATCATTATGAAGTTAAATTGTATAAGAAAAATTTTCGGAGTTCCAATAATCTAAGTTGCAATTTTATAAATACTTTGGCGCACCCAGTTGAACAACTTCTGAAGGGCCATAAGGATTGGTTTACCACCTGGCTTCAGATGCTCACTGCTCAGCTATAATTCCGTCTTCCCCAGACGCCCTGTTATTTTTGAGCTATTCAAGAGCCATTCTAATATCACATAGGCTGATGTCCGGGATATCCTCTGTATAGTGCCGGGTCAGTCACTTAAGTACTTCATAAGAAACTTATCAATTATCAAATTCCGTGTGAAATAAACGTTTAACCCGGGTTGCTTGGTTAACCCAGGTTGATGCAATTTGCCCTAACAGACATTATGGAGTATTTTGTTTACGCAAAATCGCTAAATTCCCGCAGTAGAAACGTACTGTCAACAATTAAGTCAAAGCAACGTCCCTTTTTTATTCGAGGTACGCGACAGGTGCAATTTTTTTACAACTTATTTTTATATGGAAGGTTCCAAAAAGTATATATTTTTAAAAACTACAATAAATATGCTATTTTGTACTATTTTTTCATTGACATGTATTTATTTGATAATACTTATATAATGCAACAATCAAAATAAAAACGGTGATTATTTTACCTTTATACCAATAATTCTTTTTTTATATATGAAAATCCTCATGTTTATTATCAAAAATGAATTCCCCGTGTCTGTTTTATATGAAAATGATACCAAACAATGAATAGTAGGCCTAAATATTAGACGAAAAAAATTTAAACATAACCCTTCCGTTTGCACATTCACCCCCCTCCCCCCTCGTTCAGGGGGGGAATTGGTTTTCCCTCCACATCTAAAAATTTTTATTTTTACACCCTCTAGCTCTGGTAAAAATTACAAAACTGTAACTCACAGCGCACAATTTTTTCCATTTGGACCTCTACTATTTCAATCCCCAGTTAACAGTAACTGTCAAACAAATGTTAGCTCTATCCTTTTTTGACTGATGACCAGCGATAAGGATGGTAATACTTTTAACCGACGGATACTTTTAACTGAGGATTGAAAAATCAGTCCTAAGTGAAGTATTTTTAAAGACAGGTACAACGTCAAATGTCTGAGTCAAATTACAGCAAAATTATTTATTAAGGATGCGACTCCACTGACGTGGAGCGGAGCGGAGCTGTGGGAGCTCAGCCAATGAGATCGCATCACAATGTTTCGAATTTTCAATTTGAAGAATGTAATTGGTCAATTTTGCACATCTCCGCTTCTCTCCGCGTCAGTGGAGTCACACCCTATGACGAGGCAAGATTTTCAAGAGCCCCCATTACACCTGGTCGCGTGGTAGGTACCCACATCATAATCCTAAATTCGGATAAAAATCATACCCAAAGACAAATCCAACGAAGTCATCATCAATATTTGTGTCCACGATCAGACGGCCTTCAAAGTCTAGTCCTCCATACGTTTCGTTGCCCACACTTAGCCCAGGGTCTGAGTTGAGGGTCTGTACTAACCAGAAGCGGTCGTCACTTATCACAAAGTTGGGATCGTGTTCAGTTTCTTCTACAGGGTCCAGACGAATAGTAGATAACGTGCTTAAACAAAAGTAGAAATTTATAAGAATGGTTTTATTTTTACTCACATCACAGGGTAAAGCAGGGACGTAGGTAATTGATGGTAGTTCTAAGGCTTTATAGATGAAAAAGTTAAGAAAAGCTCCTTTTGTATGTGGTTGTAACATATCCATATAGGCATTTGTTTTGTGTGTGTTCGCATTTTAAACACGTACCCTTGGTAAAACAACGCCACATCTGCAAAAAGTCAATTGTCTAGGAGAGAGGTTTAAAGATTGGGTAAATGAATTTTGAGGATGACTTATTCAAGTTTGAAGGAAACTGTACGAAATTTTGCATATGTATTTATTTTTGAAAATTGTATGACGCATGTGTACATTGTCTTACCTACCACGTACTAGGTGACTTATATGGTCATCTGTCGTTATTCGATGAAAGAGTATGTATCGCAAGTGCACTATGTAGCATTGTTTTACAAAGCATCCTATGATGCATCTAACAATATGTCGTTAGAATTGAAAATCACCAACAGTGTTAGAGACATAAGATTCATTAACCACTTGCGTTCCGTAGTTTTTCAAAAACGGATGGGCCGATTTTGTTACAAATAGTTTCATTTTAATTGTTTTAAAGTATTCTATAAGTTAGGGACCCTGATGGGTGTAGCAAATATCAACAGTTGTTCTACCTAATAGTACAAAGGTGTTAATTAGTGGCATTCTTAAATTTCCAGATTAAATATGATTTATGCGTCGTTGGACTAAAAGTAAATATGGCGATATATAAAAATGTCCACTTGCTTAAATTCGGGCGTATATAATTTTGACGAAGTATAATAATGTTCACCTATATATTAGACCAAATATAAACATGTTGCGACACTAGACTAAAAGTAAATATGGCAATGTATAAAAATGTCCACTTGCATAAGTTCGGGCGTATATAATTTTGACGAAGTATAAAAATGTCGACCTGTAGGTATACGTACATGATTGTTGGTGGTGATCTGGTGATGAATTTGATCCGTATATGTATTATTATAATCCTGGACCTATAGTAAAGAAAGTAGTCATTTTTATATTCAGACGTGATTAGACTTAGACATTTGTACACTTTGAAAGTAGCCATTTTTATGAAATATAAACATTTTTATAATTTGATAGTAGTCATTTTTATATTCCGACTTGATAAGACTTAAGCATTCTAAAGTATTGGCTTTCTAACACTCGGACCAATTTTATTTTATATGTAGACATTTTTATACATCGCCATATTTACTTTTAGTCCAACGACGCATACATCAAAAATGAAAATATAAAGGTATTATATCTACCTTAAATTGATTTTAGAGTCTTTGGGGCAGCTAAAGAAATCATCTTGCCGGAAGTCGTTTCCTAGAAAAATCCAAGCGATTGTAATTTAATCAAAAGCACAAAGACTTTATACAATCCCAACAAACCTGTCAAACAATAATCACCAAATTAAAAGAAAAAACCGACTTCAACCGATCCAAGATCCCATCAGAATCAGATCTCGACTTGGTGCCAACGGGAACATCTCGATTTATTCTGAAGTCGGTTAAGAAAATAATTATCGAAATCGGTTGACGTGGTAGGTATCGAGTTTATCGTCCATTTGTCGTGCACTTAATGCAAATTTAAGACTCATATGGTTTTATAACATAACAGATGCAATTGTCAGAACTGGGCCAAATTAAAATGGGATCAATCGATGAACATCAGCTTTCAAATAAAAAAAGAATCATCAAAATCGGTCCTTAGATACTTAAATACATAGACAGCCATGACCTAGGAACAAATATTTGCGATAAATAAATACGAATCCGGAAACCTCCAACTTCTTTTCACTCACCGTTAGTTGAATTGGCGACCGCCTCTAAAACCTGATCATTGATCGGCGAAGACCACACAGCTCCTACCAGCAGACATGCAATGACCAGCCACTCCATGGTGCGGCAGCTTCGGATTCTGTTCCTGCTCTGAAGTTGAGCGCCTAAATAGGAGCTGATAAGTGCTGGGGTTACACGCTGCTGATAAGAAGGAAAAATTCGAGATTACAGGGTCGCCCCAGATCACATTAATTCTACAAATCTCACTTGTTTATTTTGATAGCTTTTTACCTAGAATACATTTTGGGTTTGGACTGTATGCTGTATAAACCACATCATTACTAGAATTGAAGAATATTTTTGCCGTTCTGATAGGTACTTATCTGCTTATTGTGACATTGCATTCTTGGAACATGGGATTTTGATATTTGGATGTTCGTTGCAACGAAATATCATACACGAGTTCTACTTCTAAGTATTTGTGAGTAAACATAATGTAAATATTTATGAAATATGTGCTTGTAATATCTATCGTAGCCATTGTCAAAAGTAGGCAAAGATTTATACACGCTTGTTAATTTAGGTTGTCAAAGAAGGTGAATACATGTCTTTGTAACGATGGGGGCGGCATTATCAAACATGATAAAACCTCTTTAATTAATAAAGATTAAAAAAATCTTATGTTGTCGCAATGTCAAAACCAGATTAGCCAGCTACATGCTGAGTTGTGACTTTTTTGTGGGAAGCTGTTGTTGTGTGCTTATTTGTAAAATGTGTATATTATGTCCATCGTGCTTGTCATAAATGAATTTTATTTAATTTTAATTAGTTACATAATATCTAAAACTCAAAACTCTGAAACTCGTTTTATGTGACTAGGGAAAATTGCTAGTAACTGGCCACACTCCAGTAACTGGACACCTTATATAAAAATGAGTTCCATGTGTATATAATTAGACATTCATTTTGGAAGAGGGAGAGCTACGAACAAATAAAACATGGAAGCCGCACGCCATACCAAATTGCCATTTTAAAAACGGTCCTGAATTTTAGTTGACAAGTGTCACCCCCTCTTCAATGCGTCACGGTAATGAATTTCAATAGCAATCTATAAAAAACTTAAAACGTCATTTAAAAATAGTTGTGATTGGTCCATCAAAGTTTTGTTTGGCTATTCTATAAACATTTGTCAAAGATGTTGCGCCGAAATATGCGCGGTGTGAAGAAAAGCGCTATGTACCTACTGCCCATCTTGGCACAATTGATTTTGGGGGCATTTTTGAGTTAGCGTTAGACGTCCACGTTATAATATATGTTATGGTCGCAGAGGGAGCGTCATTGACATAACACATCGTTTTAAAATGAATTCTAACTTTAAGCAGATAGAGTTCATTATTATATAAGGTGTCCGGTTACTGGAGACTGGTCAGTTACTAGCAATTTACCCTAAAGGCTACAATGCCATAAAATTCAGATCAATCAACTCGATATGTATTAAAAAAATACTAATATCGAACTAACAGAGTAAGTACTTACTACCTACTACTTAGTCTTTTTAGGTTTCACCTAATTAGGGTAAATTGCTATTAACTGGCCATTCTCCAGAAACTGGACACTTTATATAAAAATTAACTCTATGTACTTATAAATAGAATTCATTTTGGAAGAGTGAGAGTGATTGACATGGACATGACACATCGTTTTAAAATGAATTCTAAGTATGTATACATAGGGTTTATTATAATATAAGGTGTCCAATTACTAGAGAGTGGCCAGTTACAAGCAATTTACCCTACGTCTCTTTATTTTAATTTGCAGAATAAAGTTCTGGTATATATAATTTACCTCATATAATTTGTAGGTTTTACGGAAAACTCGTAGTTCCTACTTCCTACTATGTTTTTTGAAAACGTGTCTTATGAGATGAAGGAAATTGTGAATTGGAAATCTGGGTCACAATTTATTTTCTTTTAGATAGATTAATAAAAAAATACAAGTCATTAAAAAAACATAGATATTTATTACACACCAATACAAAATTTTGGAGAAACAAACTTATTTCAATATTCATTGAGGGTTTTTGATATTTTTTCTGCCACCAGCTGGCGCGACGTAGGCGCGAGGTCCAAACAACTATCAGATTAATACTTTGCGTATTTATTTTGACAGTTCGTTGTTCTTTGGACCCTACGATACAGTGCTGCTATCTCACCTGCCTAGTGGCAGGTAAAATATTAAAAACCGGTATCTTTTTAAGGTTGTTGGACCGAGTAAACCACAAACTTTGTATGACTTGCGTAACACAATTGGCGAGATCGTGATTTTTGTTTTGATCAATGCTTTTGTTTTGTCGAAAAGATATACCCCCTTATCCATAAACGTTTGTTAACTTAACAAGCCGCTAATAAAATTGTTTGTCCCTTTTGTTCTTATGGACACATTGTTAAGACTGAAAGGGACAAATAATTATTAGCGGCTTGTTAAGTTAACAAACGTTTATGAATAAGGGGGTAAGTTCTCAGCATTATTATATTATCATTATTTTAGTAGAGATACAATTCTATTGCAAATAATGTGGATTTCGGAAAGTGGTTAAAATCTATCAACACGACTTCAACGATTATACAACTCTGTAATATCATATTTGGACCCATTTTTTTCTAAACTATGGTTATACAGGGTGAACGATACGAAGTGTTACCAATATCAAAGTAATGCGATTTTTTAGTTGCAACAATTTATTACTATAAGTAAGAAAAAACAAGAGAAAAAAATTACATTTTGTGATTAAATTTACTTTTATGCTATGTTAAATAAATATTTGCTCGCAGCACGTTTGTGATCCAGTGGTAGTGGTATGTGCCAATGGAACACGATCGCTTTCTTCATTGCATTTATATTAGCATGTTTAATTGCTCTCACCTTTCTCTTCAAAAAAGACCAGATAAAAAGTCCGAAACTGCACTGGAGAAATGACACGTGGAATTCGGTATTCAGCCATTTTTGGATCTTATGAGCTTTATAAGCCGAAGCGCAGTTTCGTTCTTATGTGTGCGGTCTACAACCTAAATGTTTGCGTGCGTAAGACTCCAATGCGGTGTCCAAAACATATTTCCGATAATAAGCCGCTATTATTTTGACACGAGTCATAAAAGCCCTCCGCCTAACGGCGTCGGGCTTCTAACACTCTCGTTAGTAATTCTGAACTTACCTCCCTTGATGCACAATGTACTATTACTTGGTAACACTTCATATCGCTCACCCTGTAGTACCGGTGTCAGACAATTCAATCATTGTCATATGAACATTTATAATCTCGTAACAACAAGAAATAGTTGATCCACCCACGTACAGTCGCCATCAGATAATTGGAGCGTTCGAAAAGTTCAAAACTATCTGAACACCTTTATTGCCATAACGATAGAGGCGTGTTCAGATATTTTTCAGCGCCCCGGACGCTACGATATATCTGATGACTACTTTACAAAGCGGCTTAATTTAAGCTGGAATGAATAGAATCGATTTGTATAATACAATAAATACAGAGTTACTTTTTCACCACTACAATAAATCAACATACGTAATAGTAGTCCAATAGTACATTACATCAAATGAGGATTTCCGACTAAGTTGGTATATACGGTTATGTAACGAGGCCGGAAATCCGTTTTCACGCCGAGGCATGTATAGTGCTTTTCTCAAACATACAAAGAAATACAAAAAAATTACAATGTTGCCGAAATTTAAAAAAAGTTACTTTGCTGGCCTAGGCCTGAAAAGTGTTATGAAATTCAAATTCCATCCCAGTGAGTCACTGCGCCCTAAAAGCGATACTTCCGAGTCTATTTTAAGGAACGTAAAGACAATATTTCATTGTATGTTTGAGAAAAATACAAAACACTAGCATTTTTGTTACTACCCCTTTGGAACAAAAAAACTAGAATACTAATGTTCGAACTTATCCGCAAATCTAACAATAAATGTGGACGTATTACGCATCTATCGACGTGCATAACTAGTAGACGCTCGAACTGTAAAATGTTTGGTTAAAATGTCATCGCGTGCGGCATGGCGGGTTGGATCATCCCTTCGCGCCTTCGTCATACCGCACCGTTGACGCCTTGTAATTAGTGCGCCCATTATGTTACATTTGTCAGCCTCCGTAGCCTAGTTGGTAGTGACCCTGTCTACGAAGCTGGAGGTTCCGGGTTCGAATCCTGGCGAGGGCATTATTTGTGTATTTATTTATCACAAATATTTGTTCCTCGGTCATGGATGTTTATGTATTTAAGTATCTATATGTATCTATCTATTATATATATCGTCGTCTGGTACTCACATCACAAGCCTTAATTGAGCTTACCGTGGGACTAGGTCGATTTGTGTAAGATGTCCCAAGATATTTATTATTTGTTCATTTATTACTTGCATGAAGGATAAATTAATAAAAAAAAAAATAATAATATGTTAATTTTATTTGATCAACGTGATCTATTATCGATACCAATGATATGGTAAAATTTATTGTACCGGTGAAAAAGTAGCCCTGTATAGCCTCCCATACAAACAATGCATAAAGTAACTAACTTATTTCTAATGAGAACACAAATTATAATTATTAATATATTTGGCATACTTACAACTTAAAAAGAAACGGTAATACTAAATAAATAGGTACAATAGCCACCAGTAAATAAAAGCGGCTTAGGTGTTCACAAATATCTGAGCAGGATGCTTAGCCAAGTTGCCAATCGCTAACGCTTAGTAGCGTATCGTAGTTTTCTCTGTCGCTCTTTCATATTAGTGCGACAAGGACAGTTACCTGCCTTTCGTTTACGATTGACGATTAAGCGTTAGCGATTGGCAACTTGGCTAAGCACCCAGGCTTCTATTGCACAAGCGTTAGAGTCCGATAGATACGGCGTTTAGATATTTTTGAGCGGCCGCTCCTATATATCTAATGGCGACTGTAGGTACAGTCGACGTCAAAGATATCGTTGCGGTTTAAGTGCCAAAATAGTACATTACGACACGAGTGCGAAAAACATGAAATCCGAAACGAGTGGCGATATTTTAAATCACGACCGATAGGGAGTGTTTTAAATCGACACGAGTTACGAATTTCCTTTTTGCAAGTGTCTCGTACGACGTTTTTTAGTACAGATGGCCCTCCGAAGTTTTGGACTTGACGTAAAATGAGCCACTTCTCGCACTAGAGCCTAAAAAGGCACCATCTGTAGTAAAAACAATTTTATTTTACCGTTTATGTCAAACGACATAAAAATAAATTTATATATATGAGTATTAAGAGGTGATTGATCCTTAATTTGTTCTAAAAGATAATAATAACCTGCTGCCCGGGCAATCAAATTTGCCAGGGCCATTCTTAGTACATCTCTTGTAACAAACAATACATGCCGAGACGACAATGACGAAATAAAAAAACTGTAAAAACGCTGAATATTGGCCTGTTTACATGACATGTTGCACAGTGGATCGATTTGAATAAAAAATGGACATTCCTATTTTTTTCTAAAAATCCTATTTTAATAAATGCTCTTCGGTTGGAAATGATATGCAGATTAAAAAATGTTGTAAAACATTTTTCAAAATTGAAAGCGGGATCGGTTACGGTTTTCATACAATAAGATACCTATTTTTTAGTTTCATACAAAAAACACATTTTATTTTTTTCTGCTTAAAAGAAGCCTCATTTTGAAAAATGTTATATAACATTTTTTATTCCTAATATTATTTTCAACCGAAGAGAATTTTTTTAAATAGGATTAATAGGAAAAAAATCGAATGTCCATTTTTTATTCATTTCGAACTACTATGCGTTTTTGTGTGCGTAGCCACAACTCTCATACTCTCATGGAACTAATACGATCAAGGCGTCAGTACGATCATGGCGTCAGTACGGTATGAGCTTGGCGTCTCTGGCGTGCATTTTGGCGTGACTTCGCAACGCGGCTGGCTTTCGGAAGGCGCTGCCGCATTCGTTGCACACATACGGACGTTCACCGGTGTGGCATCTGTAAGAAAACTTGCTATTCATCATCATCAGCCTATGTTAGTCCACTGTTAGACGTAGGCCTCTCCTATTAACTATGCGTATAGACGCATTAGGAGGTAAATGCCCATAATCGCCACGCTGGGCAAGCGGATTGGCGATAGCAGTAATGGGTCCACTATGATGACGCTGCTGCCCATCATCAATCTTGTAGAATGGTCAGTGACCCTTCAATCCCTTAGTCGACTCTTACGACACCCACAGGAGGAGTTGGGGTGGTGACAAATGTATTCTTACTGCCGTCACGACACGGCAGTAAGCCAATAAATAAGTAAGTAAGGAAACTTGCTATTATTAGAATAATATTAGATGCCATGACGATAAACATACAAGTTAGTGGACCAACGTAGGAAATGAAATTCAAACCTATGGACTTTTAAGGCTAACTGGAAGAAATCCCTTATAAGGATAAGTTCGCCTTTGTGCTTCCCTTATCATATTGTAAATCTCATGTAATCTGTGTTTTGTACAATAAAGAGTTATACTACTAACTAGGTACTATTTAAGTTTTCGAAAAACGATATAAAATAATTTTTAGAACAGTTCAAGATTTTGGGCACTTTTGTTTTTTATGTCTATAATCAGAATTTTAGCGCTCGTATTGGGACAGTCAATGGCAAAATAAGATTAATATAAAAATGCTCAAAAGTAGGTCACAGAGGACTTTAATTCTGTGTAATAAGAACGTCGTAGCTTATTTTTAAGAGGACTTTTTTGATACATCAAGTCAAGTTCTTTCTTGATCAAGTCAAGTTGACTGTAAAAGAGGCTTTTTACTAATAATTTATTTCCAATAAAATAAAGTAAAATACGAGCAAATACATTTTTTAAAATTCCGCACAAAAAAAAACATAAAAAAAAAACCATCAGCACAGTTCACAAACCACATATGTCAGCAGTATCCACATAAAAAAATTGCCAAATTTTTGCATCATACAGTACGCGCGCCGCGGACGGACAGACAGACAAACTATAAGCATTCCTAGTTGACTTCGGAATTGTAAATACACACCTAACGTGAGAAGTTAGATCGTTTTTCTGCACAAAAGCCTTCTCACAATGAGGGCATTGATAAGGTTTCTCCCCTGTGTGAGTTCTGCGGTGGTTCTTCAGTGTACCTGATGCTGCAAATCTGTGGAGAAAATATGAAACATTAATCTTTTTAACGTCGCCATGATTACGTTCTAACTCTAACAGACTAACAGCTACAAAAAGTGACTTCAAAGACGTGACAAAAGATAATGTGACCTGAATCTATTTATTAAATAGGGCAACATGGGTCATAACGGAAAAAACTACCTAATCTATAAAACGGTCAAAGACAGGTTGACCTAAATATATGGAACAGACACCTTAGCAGAAATTTACTGAAATCACGAATAGATTTATATTCTACTATCCTGTACGACATTATCGCAGTTACCATAAATATGCTAAAGCTTGTATTTTGTGACAGTTACAGGGTGACATATTAGTGACCAACAATTATTTTTGGATATTTACCTCATATGGCAAAGATCGCAGGCGAATGGTCTCTCACCGCTGTGAGTCCGTCTGTGTTTGACGAGAGATGACGATGTCGTGAACCCGTTACCGCACTCGTCACATATGAAAGGATGTGCTCCGCTGTGTTTTCGAGTATGAGCCACTAGCTCGCCTTTTGAAACGAATCTGTTAAATAAATAATACTTTAAAGAATGGTTTGGGAAAAAAATCGATAGCAACAGTTGTAACCTATGGACACCCCCTTTAAAAACGAATAGTCTTTTTTGAAGAATTCTCATATTAGGAGGAAAACCTTGGTATAAATTCAAACACATCTCTATTGCTTTGTTTTTTGTTACTAACTTTATATGGACAAAATTATAATAATAAAACATTTATTACGTTTGTACTACATTTTATTATTATTGTTCTCATAGAATAATGAGGAGGATAGATATTCTTACTGATTAAAATTTAATGAATTACCTAACAATGTCAAATCAAGGTTACATTTTTAACCAATTTATAAAGTTATATTTGCATGCATTGTTCGCAGGTGAAGGGTTTCCAAGGTTTTGAGGTATTTGTAAATTCCAGGTTAATTTTCTACCTTAAGTGGAACAAAAATGACGTCTTGTTGCTTTTAAGGTTACATCTGCGTTTCAAGCCCAAATGCCGTAGCATGTGTTACGCAGGGTTCGTCTTCTGGCTTAAGCAAGAAGAACAGATGGCATCTCGTTATTTTTAACCGACTTCGACAAAAAAGGAGGAGATTCTCAATTCGACGGTTTTTTTTGTATGTATGTTATTCGATATGTCCGAATATCGTGATGTACCGATTTTTTTTCAATCGAACTTTTATAAGCCCTAATTGGACCCGTTGGCACCAAGTCGGGGTCTGATGATGGGATCTTGAAGAAATTGGTTGAAGTCGGTTTTAAAATTGGTGATTATCAAAGTTACCTCTGCGTGCAGCGATCGCAGGCGAAGGGTTTCAGTCCTAAATGCCGTCGCATGTGTTGCGCGAGGTTGGTTTTCTGACTGAAGCCGCGGCCGCAAGTGGAACAGAGGTATGGTTTCTCACCGGTGTGTGTTCTGAAAGGTTAAATAAACATTCGAATAAATATCATGAAACATTTTTACCAGACTTATTCTTATCAGCCTCCGTAGCCTAGTTGGTAGTGACCCTGCCTACGAAGCTGGAGGTTCTGGGTTCGAATCCTGGCATTATTTGTGCATTTATTTATCGGAAATATTTGTTCCTTGGTTGTGGCTCTCTATGTATTTAAGTATCTATATGTAGTTTTATGGATGATTAGAGCGTATAATGCGTTCGTCCGCAATCAGTACAAGGAAATAGAAAAAAAAACTGTTAACGTCAACTCGTGTCATTTGTTCATTTCTTTTCTTCTATTCTATAGTACTCATTGCGGAGTAAAGCATTAGGCTCTGTTCATTCATAAAACTGCACAAATGTCACCTGACTCACTTAAAAAAAGATTATTAACAATTTATAGGAAGTAAAAATAAAAGAGCCGCATTATCTTGAACCTTAAGACAACGGCTATAAGAGAAAAATATAATGTTCTTACCTTCACAAAACTTTACATAGCCAATTAATCGTTTCAGTGCGGATGACACGCCAGGCGTGTCATGAATGTTTCTAACGAATGGCGTATGACACGATAGGCGTGTCATCATATTTTATGGCGTAAGGCACGCTTGGCATGAAAAAATTGTTCGCTGCCATAGATAAAAGTTTTTGAAAATGGAACACGCAATGTCTCCTAACTTAGCAAGCCAATCAGTATCCTTTGTCTCTTTCTGTCTAGTCATTATCTCTATAAGACTGAAAGGGATAAAATGATACTTAACAACATGGGTACTAATATTTATGTGATGATATAGGCATGGTGTTTAGCAAAAGAAAACATACACTAAAGATGTTAGTGTGGATGTGCACATAAATAGACTGTATGTTAGTCCCATTTTTAATATTTTTTTAATGAACTCTGTTTAACCCTTTAATGGGCAAGACTCAAACAAATCGTGGGTTCAAGTCTCAACCTCATTATATGTATAGTACGAAAAATTCTGTACAAGAAAAAAATACAAAAAGATAGTGGTCTAGACTATAAGATAGGTGGTCGTTTTTGAGACTGGTGCCCTATAAAGGGGGGATGAAACCGGAATAACTCAAAAAAGGTAAATGGCCATCAATTTTATTTATATTATATTTTATAGATCCCAGATGATAGATTTAATTATAAAGTAACATGGTGGCTAAGAACATTCATGTGTTGAAACCACGAAATACAGAAATAAATTACAAACTGGCACACAGGGAACTAATAGCAACAAATATAAAATTAGAGTTAAATCAGTCTATGTCAAAAACTAAAATACTGTTTGGTCTTATGTTTTATTTTTAATTTTTTTTTAATTTTTGATTCACCCTACATACGTTAGTAATTCTTTATTGCACCAGTAAGAAAAGAACAGAAAAAAACTAAAGCTAAACTTAAGAAACAGGTTACAACAGGCGTTCTAAAAGGCAATCTCTTCCAGATAACCTTCAGGTACAGGATTCCAATAAATAAATGGAAATTTAAATATTAGATGTCATATACAGTCAAGTGCAAAAATAAGTATCGAAAGAATCCGTTCATAAATATGTTACGACATTCTTATCCCACAGAATTAGAGTGCACTGGGACATATTTTTGAACGTTTTTGTATACCCCTTATTTTGTCTTCGACTGTACCACAAAATACTAAAGTTTACCAAAAGACGTACTTAAAAAAAGTTAACTTTAATAAAAATTTAACTCAATAAAATTGCTCAATTTTATAATAAAAAACAAGGTAGCATTTTCGTGAATCAAGCAATCTATATAATCAACCAACTCAGGAGTGTCTTTTCAAAAAGGCTAACTTTGTCAATAGAGATTATATTTTCTCTTATGAAACCTAGGACGCTCAGTAGGGTTACATGATTAGTGCAACAGCATGTTGCCACAAGATAGATTTCCTATTTTTTTATGACTATATGAAAAGAGGGAAGAATAGTCTATCTTGTGGTGACATACTGTCATGCCAGAAACCATGTCAAAGTAATAAACTAACTATGTAAAAAACTTACTACTTGTCATTTTGACATGATTCTATAAAGACCTAGGTTTCTTATTGGTTGAGTGTAGATTTGAAATAGAGAATGTTACCTGATGTGGTCAGTCAATGTAGACAGCATATAAAATGACTTATTGCAATACTGACATGAATGTTTCTTATCAATCTTATGCAAATCCTTATGAATCTCCAAGCTTTCTTGCGTTGCAAAGTTTTTCATACAAAATTCACAGCTGAAGCCTTTTTCATTGGCATGAAGTGTTATCATATGGTTGTCTAAATGGGCCTTATGTTTAAATTCCCTTTTACATTTGCCACAAGTATATTTGACATCATCTTTGCTTTCATGGATGCTTAAATGATTTGTTAAGCCAGATTTACTTATAAATTTACGCATGCATAGAGAACATTGATATTTCTTTTCAACTAGCTTCTTTTCTTTATGTTTCCTTTTATGTATATTCAAGCAATGCTCAGATTTAAATTCCTGGTCACATTTATCACATTTAAGTTTTTCTGGTTCACTTAAGTTCTGTATAGTTTTGTTATTTGCGTCCAAAGGTGTAACAGGCACATCAGGAAATGAGTTGTTATCTATTTTATGATTACATTTAATTAAAGGTTCATCAGGCTCGGAATAATTATCAAAATGACTTTCAGCAAAATCATTGTTTATTTCCTCTTTTACCATACTCTCGAGTTCTTCCTTTTCTGATACAGTTTCTAGAGTTATTATATCCACTTTGGAATTTGAAAAATACGTAAATTCATTGAATAATGACACAGTGTTAATTGTATGAAAATTATATACATGTTTTTCTAATGCAGTTATCTCACTATATTTACTATAACATATGGAACACTGATACGGCTCGTCAGTGCCTTCTGTTGCTTTATATTCGTGTTTAATTGGAGATAATCTTGATGAGGATTCTTCATTAAATATTTTTCTAAGCTTCGACTCGACATCCCAGCATCGCCGTTTAAAATATGCGGCTTTACACAAAAACCTTTCGCATTTACCGCAAACTTGTTTAGGAAGGTTATCATCACTATTAATGCTAATATTTGTAATGAATTCAAGTAGCTCAGTCGTACATTTCTCGTCTTGTAATTTGAGGAACACGGATCGCATATCGGTGCCCTCACACATGCAGGTTCTGCATATAATAGTGGCATCTAATTTGTTAGTTTCCATGTTATAATGGAGAACTTTTTATGTTATTTATTTACATTAATGCACATAGCAATTTATCGAAATCACAAATTAAGATTTCAATAACACTAAACACTACTATCAAACTGTGAATGACGCGAGTGACGCGACCTTGGCGTTGCAGTTAGCTTGACTTGACATTTGTAGTTCGTTCAGAAATGCAAAAAAAAAATCTGATCTTTTTGACAAAAGCTGTCAGATTACAGACTGTAAAAACGATGTCTCAAACTTACTACAGGAGGTGGCTATTAACCACTAATTTTAAGAAGTAACTTTGTGAAGCTAAGTATCGTGATAAAAAGAGTCTCCTTTTTTGTTCGGTTTTTGTGTCAACTCATGTGTCACTTTTTCGTGAGGTGGACTTATGAGGTGTACCACTGTTAGGTTATAATTTAGTAATTACTATTTTTGCCTAAAACGGAGGAAAAGTGAGTGAAAATGAAGATCCTGACCAACGAGAATAATACTTCGACGTTGAAACTTTTAATTGCCGCTAATTTAGGCGGTAAAAAAGTAGAACTGCAAAATGTTTCCTTTGAAGGTAGGTATTCGTTTTAGCCGATCTTTTGGATTTATTATACCTTTTTTGTAAACATCGTTCTACGTTATTGGTTGGCATGTGAGTATTCTCTTATTTATTGTTATTAGATTTAGCATGCCCTACATAATCATACTTACAGAATTCATCTACAAAATACCTTACCAGGAAAACTGCTACACAAACTATTTTGAAAGTCACTACCGTGAAATATTGCGTCAGTTTTTACGCTTGCCATAATTAATTTGCATTAGTTGCTAGTCAGAATTTTGATGGTTTTCTAAGACTCTGGTACATAAGAAGTTTTAGCATGTACAGCAAATTCTTTTGTAATCTCACTATTCTTATACAAGGGTAAATGGGTTTCATTGAGAGACAAATGTCATTCAATTGCATTTTGTTAGTAAAAAAATGACTTAACTTAATATGATGTAAACAAACTTTGTGTTCAAAATGTGTTTCAATTCTAATGGTTTACCATTAAAACAATATAATAGTACTAGATTATGGATACATATTTGAACAGCTTGTTTAAATTTCATTGTTGGGGCTACAAAAGTCACTATGTGTTTGATTTATGACTTTGAAACAGTAACATAGTAACAATACACAAAGTGTATTAATTGAATTATAAATATTGGATGTCATATACTGAAGAAAAAATGATCAACATTACCAATGTCCGAGGTTTGAATTGAACTCACATGCTCAGCTTTCGCGGCTGATGCCTGCACCGCTCGGCCACTCGGTCTTAGCAACCACCAGTAAATTTTCTCGGGTATATGCAGTCGGGTATTAAGTAGTGTGACTACTGGGGAAAAAATTATATTAATAAAAATTGGTTGCCTGTAAAGTCGGTATACGGGCGAAAGTTTTACGTGACAACGACAAGGGACGCGTGCCTTTCACTTTTTATGTCTGTCTCTCTCGCTCTTAGGCGGGCTAACCAATGCCTGAGTGGAAGGGACGCGTGCCTCTCACTCACTCTCAACGTGAGCGGAGCGTAACGCAGTTTCTTGAAGTGTCACCCGGCAAACCAATTTATAAGACGTTGTCACATCAAAACACAAATCAAAATGTTTAGTTAATTAATAATTTGAGTTTAGTTTTACGATTGTAGTTTAATAATAGCTTTGGTATTAATTGAATTAATAAAAATCCTGCACATAGTGATTTTTGCAGGCCTAACGATGATTTGCAACTTCCATAAACTGCAAGTATAAGCTTAATTAAGGTGTGTGTTGTGGGTAGCTACTAAGTGGTAATGTATAAATAAGTATATGAAGTTTAAGTTGATCTTTGGAAGATTTTCCCTAAATTAAGGCTTCCGTGGTGAAACCTGATAAGTTGAGCAAACTGTTTTTTTAAATACAAATGCACTTATGTGAGGTTGATTTTTCTAAGAAAACAGATCTACACACTTATCGTGTTTCACCAGTGGCCTATTTCACCATAATTACAAGTGAGACAATTGTAATATATCACTGTTACTGACGTCACAAGCCTCCGTAGGCTATGGCTACCGCTTACTATCGGACGGTCCATGTATTTGTTTGCCACCAACATAAAATTTATTACTAACAACATAATTATATCGTTAATAAACTACTTTTTATTTTCCAAAACCTGTGACAATTGTCATTAAATCTTGACATGAGGTTCGGCTTATGTCAGAATTTCGCTACAATTGTCGTGTTTCCTGTGACAATTCGCTTTGCAAATTGCTTTGCTAAAAAGTCGTTATTTACTGCTGATTTATAAAGTTCCTGTGCCACATTTTATGTTGGTGGCAAACAAACGCACGGCCCTTCCGACGGTAAGCGGTAACTGTAGCCTACAGACGCCCTAGATTGGAGAAACAGTAAAATTACAATTGTAGCACTTGTCAACGCACAGTGGTCAGGCGTTCAAAGAACAGTGCTTAAAATTCAAAAGTCGCAAAAAAAGTCTAAAAAACAGTACGTAATGTTAAGATTGTATTTGATCTGTAATAAGCGAAATACAAGCTTTAAATTAAGATTCCTACTTTTTGTGAGGTAAATATCGTAAAACAGTTATGTATAGATCGGATGTCAGCAAAAATCTAATGAGCAAATCAGTGTTACTTGTTATTCTTGAAATTTTGTGGGTAAATATTTTTCAAATCGAAATCGTCGTTGATTGTTTTGATGGCTCGCGTAAAATAAATATTATAATAAAAAAGCGACAGGGAAAACGTTGGAGCGTCATGCAGTACATTAACTTTGAAAGCTTATACCAAAGATGTTTATTCCCACACATGCCAAATATTTTATGTTTTCTAAAACTACGTAGTATAAACTACTCTCCTTGCTAAAAAAAGAAGGCAAAGTAGATCATCAATTTATTCAAATTTTGGCTACTACCGTGACCTCTGTGCAACGTGATGAAATTGGGGCGAGGCAAATCTCGTAATATGTATTTATTTATATCACTAACAAATCCATGGTATGTTACTAACCCGGGTGCTGGCTCCCTCTAAGCCTCGTCTGTGATTGCAGGCGTGTTCGCAGGCCCTCGCTCGCTGCCCATCCTGGAGGTGGACGATCAGCTCGCCTTCTTCTCCAGCAATGCCGCCACGCAGTACCTCTTCCCAGTGCTGGACATGTCGGAGAATGGACAGAGGTAAGCTTGTTAATCATTTACCCCCTTATTCATAAATGTTTGTTAACTTAACAAGCCGCTAATAATTGTTTGTTCCTTTCGGGCTTAGCAATGTGTCCATAAAAGCAAAAGGGACAAACAATTATTAGCGGCTTGTTAAGTTAACAAACGGGTGTATGAATAAGGGGGTAAGCCTTTAACGGGCAAGTCTTAAAAATCCTGGGTACAAGCTTCAATGCCAAATCGTAGTACAAGAAATTCTGTGTAAGTAAAAAATACTACTAAAAGACAGTGTTATATTGTGGTGATACCGTCACTATCACTACATAGTACAAAGTCACTTTTTCTGTCCATTTGTACGCTTAAATCTTTAAAACTACGCAACGGATTTTCATTAGATTTTTTTAATAGGTAGTGAACGAAAACGAAATATAATGGACTGTAAAACAATAAAAGTTTATGTATTAGCCAACTTTGTGTGATTCAGATAATGTTAAAAATTTGGAACTAAGAAGGAATTTAGAATAGGATCGCAAGACGGCTTACCTTGATGTCCTCAGGCGTAGCTCCGCAAGCAAATAAAGGCGATTCCCTAAACTCGTGCAGAGGTGAGCTCACGTACAGCAAAGCAGTCGGGTTTCACCTATACGTATGCTAACGCGGGATATTAGCCGAGATACGATCTTGTCTTTATGAAACTTTTAGAATTGGATGAGTAGCCGGAACTTGAGATATCGTCTTCGAAATCAATTAACTTTACACTTTACATGACTGGCACAAATTTAAGGTTTTTCGCGCTACCGACTTCGAACTCTCACAAACGACGACGAACTACTAACTGTGTGGCAATGCTGCCATACTAAACCTAATGTCAAAATGACAGCTATGTTGCCAGACAAAATATAAAATTAAGGCCAATATTAAACATTCCGCCCGCCTAAATGCGAGGGCGTGCAGCAGCATGCCTTAGAATTTACGAAAAAACGATAAAACTTAAAACTACGAAAAGATGCTGTCTGTGACAGCAGGTCAACTAAAGCTAATACAATTTACGAATGCTACAACTAAGACCTACAGGTTACGATAGCCTGGTAACTAGGCTACGTACTTTAACTTAACATTTAACTTAATTAAGAGTCAGATGCCATTGGCAAAGGACAAATCTTGACGACTGGTCTTTTGTACTGTCCAGTTGCAGTCTTGACAGTTACTACTCTACATATGCCATCTACACCTGGGTGCAAGGCAACGATACGACCTAAGGGCCAATTGAGAGGATTTAATGACTCTCCTACGATAAGCACTAAAGCTCCCACGATGATATTAGAATATTGTTTATCCCACTTTGCCCTTTGTTGCAGTGTGTGTATATATTCAGTTTGCCATCGGTACCAGAAGGACTGATGAATTTTTTGAATGAGATTCCAACGTTGCTGGACGCTAATATTTAAATCTACAAGTTTCTCCTCAGGCATAATCGAAAGAGGTTCCAAGGTGAGGAAATGTCCTGGAGTTAGAGCTGCGAAATCATTGGCATCCGAACTCAGGGGCGTCAAGGGACGAGAATTTAACATAGCCTCTACTTGTGTCAGTACAGTATAAAATTCCTCGAAAGTTAATCGTTGAGTACCGACAGAACGAGCGAGGTGTGTTTTCACTGACTTGATTCCAGCTTCAGCCAAGCCATTAAAGTGAGGGCTACCAGGAGGACTAAACGAGAATTTAATTTCTTGAGACACCGCGGCCTTTTGCATAAGAGAACCAAGGTAGTTACTGGCACCGATAAAATTTCTGCCCTGATCAGACACGAGATGACTGCATCGCCCACGACGTGCGATAAAGCGTCGCAAAGCTGCGAGGAATGCTTCTGTGGACAATTCCGACGCGAGCTCGATATGTATAGCTTTCGTGGAGGTGCAAACGAAGACACAGATGTAACCTTTAAAGGTTTTAGCACCACGACCACGTCCGAAAGCTATGTTGAAAGGTCCACCATAGTCGACAACTGAACTTGAAAAACACTTAAGCTGATTCACCCGATACGAAGGGTAATTTCCCATAAATGGAGCAGGGGCAAGTTGAGGACGAACACGAAAACATTTAGTACAGCTAGAGATCACAGCTCGAATGGCACGTTTGCTTGACAATATCCAAAAATTTTGTGCTAGAAGATTCATAAGAGTCAGTGCACCAGGGTGCATGAAGCGAACATGATATTCTTGAATTATCAAACTAGTGAGGCGATGGGAGCGAGGTAATAGCAAAGGATGCTTTGCTTCGAAAGAAATCTTAGCGTGAGCCAAGCGACCGCCCACCCTGAGGTGACCTACCTCGTCAACGAAAGGTGATAGTTTGCGAAGACTCTTAGGGAGGGAGTTAGGAGACCCCTTTTTAAGGTGCTCCAACTCCAACGAAAACACATTTTCTTGCACGAATTTAACTAGAAACATAAATGCTCTGTGAATCTCTGATGGCTGCAAAGATCCAACGACACGAGAATCGACAGCTTTCTGTCTACAATTCTCAGAAAAACGAAAACAATATGCTAGCACATGTTGAATTGTTTTTAGTGAAGAGAATCTATTCAACAGATGGTCAACTAATTCTTCGTTATTGGTTATAACGAGAACAGTAAGCTTCTGCTCTTCATAAAGAACAGTTTGGTCTAACGATAACAACGACTTAGGCCATTTTTCAACGGGAAGTCCAAGCCAATGAGGCCCGGTCCACCAACTAGATTGATCAACCAAATCTTGGGGAAGAAGCCCACGCGATCCACAATCCGCGGGGTTGTCAGTGGTTCTGACATGACGCCATGAGTCTGGAGGAATTAGATCCTGGATGTGGCTCACCCGGTTTGCCACAAAGGTTTTCCATTTGGATGGACACGACTTGATCCAGGATAACGCCACACTGGAATCCGACCATGCGAATATTTCACTGACCAAGTGAAAGGGCTTCAAAGCTTCTACGACTGAAGCCACCAAGTCCGATAACAAAACTGCTGCGACTAATTCGAGTCGCGGCACCGACAATTTACGTAAAGGAGCCACTTTTGATTTGGCACAAACTAAATGAACGGCGATATCACCATTCTTACTCAATGTACGGCAGTAAACAACAGCACAAAAGCCACGTTCCGACGCATCGCAAAAACCATGCAGTTGCAAGGCATCAAAATTACCGACGATGCGACGAGGAACAGCTACCGAGCTCAATGAAGAAAGTTGAGTCTTAAACTCCTGCCATTGAAGCCTAATATTTTCTGGGACATCATCATCCCAAGAAACTCCGGAAGTCCAAAGAAGCTGCATTAGGTACTTGGCGAGGAATGTTACAGGCGACAGAAAACCTAATGGATCATATATCCTGGCTATTTCCGAAAGAATAGTGCGCTTGGTACATCTACCGTTATGAGTATCGACGACACGAAAACCAAAGGAATCTGAGTGAGGTTGCCATAGCAAACCCAATATTTTCAGAGCTATATCTGAAGTTTCATCGAAATGTTTGAAATCCTGTGAATACAAGTCCGAAGATGGAAGATTTTCCAGAAAATCACCACTATTAGAGGTCCACTTCCTCAGATGAAAGCCACCCGACGACAGAATGTTTGTGAGTTCCACCTGAAGGGAGCGAGCCTTTTCGACAGAGTCAGCTCCAGTAACAACGTCATCGACGTAGATATCACGGGCGAGAACAGTTGAGCCAGCTGGGTATTCTTCCGCAGCATCATTGGCGAGCTGAGCCATGGTACGAAGAGCTTGGAATGGCGCAGCAGTGACACCATATGTCACAGTCTTGAGACGATAGTCACGTATAGGACCTGAGGACGAGGGTCGCCACAGAATGCGTTGATAGTCAGCGTCTTCTTCAGAGACCAAGATTTGCCTGTACATCTGCTTTATATCACCTGTGAAGACGACAGCGTGCCAACGAAAACGAGTAAGCAGATCGAAAATATTGGTTTGTAGCTTGGGCCTAGCCAGTAGAGTTGAATTCAAGGAAACCTCGTTAGCGTCCTTAACACTGGCATGGAAGACAACACGAAGAGGAGTTGTAACCGATTCACGCAAAATTCCATGGTGCGGTATATAGTAGAACTGGCCCTCACATGCTGAAGGAGGATCTACTTCTTCCAAATGACCACGAGACCCGTAGTCTTCCATAAATTCGACATACGACCTTTTAAACTCAGGATTGAAGTTTAACCTGCGTTCCAACGACAGGAATCGCTTAAGAGCGATTTCGCGCGAATTGAGGAAGGTAGGCTTGTTCGTAGGATCAACGAAAGGCAAAGGCACTACGAACCTTCCTTCTTCATTACGATAATATTTATCACGAAAATAATCTTCGCATCGCTGCTCCTCCTCCGACACGAAAGATTTGGTAGGAGCAGTGACATTTTCTAATTCCCAAAATTTTTTTATGGAATCTTCAAGCGACAAAGTTTGCGAAGAATTCGAAACGAAAAAGCAATGGTTATTCTTCTTACGAGAAGACACGACAGAATTGGTGTTGAGTTGACTAATGTCACACTCACCAATGACAATCCATCCATAGATTGTGTTCAACAAAGTAGGTTGACCGGGCTTCCCTCGACGTATACCAGGGATCAACGACGAAACGAAAAGTTGTGCATTAAGCAACAAGTCCACTGGTGCCGGTTGAGCGAAGTCAGGGTCAGCGAGCGACAATTTTTTTTATGTGCGACCACCTCGACGAGTCGATAGGTTGGGTAGGTTGATCGGCACATATCTTCGACAAAACGAAAGCTTCGAATTTAATATTCGACGACAAAGACGAATTGTGAAATGGTTTAATTTCACACGATAGAGAGCCGAACGGTTGAGCGACAGAATTGCCAATGCCATACACGGCATGTTGGCCACGAGCTATATTAAACCCTAACATTTTAGCGCAGGGTTCCGAAATAAAGTTGCATGCGCTAGCGCCATCTAGTAGCGCGCGCACCGGTCGAAAGTTTCCAAAAGCATCTTTAATTAAAACTTTAATAGTTGAAAATAAAATGGTATTTTCCCCAGTCACAGATGTTAAAACAGTGTTACTACTATTACTATCTGGCAGTACGGGAGCAACCTCTATGGGCACAGGTATTTCTGCATTTTTAGTGAAATGTAATAAAGTGTGATGTGAACGACTACACACACTACAACAAGAGGCACGACAAGATTTCACTCTATGGTTATCCGAGAAACACAGAATACACAATCCCTTTTCTTTCACTAAGTTAAAGCGAGCATTTTGGTCAAGTTTTAAAAATTTGTGACATTTAGCAAGGCTATGCTGTCCAGTACAAAAGACACAGTTCGGGTTCGACACGACAAATGCTGTTTTATTTTTAGGCAATGGTTTAACAGTTGAAGCTTTCACTTGAATAGTTGAATTTTCTAAGGCTTTGCTACGTTTTTCTATAAAGCTCTTTAATATTTCAAATTTAGGTATATCAACATTTGATTCAAGCTGAAGTTCAAATGCCTCACGTGTTGCAACATCCAATTTCGACCACAATAAGTAATACAGCATGAAATTCCGGTCAGGAAGATCAAATTTCGACAAAATATTTAAATTTTCATTAAAGACACGGAACACCCGATCTAAATCATTCTTGTTTTTCACAGCCTCACAATTCAACATCTTTTCATAGTAAATAATAGCAATTTGTCTTTTCTTGTCATAGTAGTTGGCCAAAGTTTCATACGCACTAACATAGCTGTCATTTGACAAAGGAAAACTTTTTATTAATTCATAAGCAGAACCTTGAACACTTGACAACAAGTAGTGTAACTTTTCAACATCACTAATTGTGTTCCGGTTATGAATCAATGAGTCAAATAGTTCTTTAAATGACACCCAGTTCTCTAGCTTACCATCGAAAGGCTTTATTGATATTTTAGGTAGCTTAGCTAAGTTGTTGTCCAACAATACAGGTTTACTTTCGCTGCTGATTTTATCCATTTGAGCATTTTCCCTTAACCTACTTTTAATAGATTTTAACCTATTTTCGAACTCCCTAGTGACCTCGTATTCATCACTACGTTGGGCTTGCGAAAGCGGCCGCAGAATACGTATTTGCGCGTCATGAAAATCACGTTCAATCTCTTTAAAGTCCGATTCGTTGTAACCTTGCAAGTCTGAACTTTCTATGTGTTCCAAACGCATAATACAGTAATCCCGGGCGATACGGTATGAATCTACTGTCGAAGGTTCTAATTCACTATCATTATGACCACCACCCATCATTCAAAGCAGCAATTAAAACGAGAAATAGATGTAAACAATTACAAGTATCACTATAACCTAAAAGTGATCAATAAACAACTTGACGTTTACAGATAACAGATACAGATAATATGAACTGCGTTCCGTTTCACGCTTTGAGATGGTTAGTTGACACGACAATTTCACTATGACAAGTTGATACGATAAATTGGGCACGACAAATTGTACACAACAAATTAAATTAAGTCAAGTTAATTTTGAATCTATGGTCCGGAAAGTGCACTACCAACTTACAACGACAATAAAATATGGCGTACACCTAAAATACGACGAAAATGTTCAGTAAGACAATATCTCAAGTACCCTACAATTTGGATAAAAAACAAAAATTATCAAAAATCACGAAAATTAGCTATTACATACGACAAAAAGGTACTTTTCAATAAGATCCGGCTCGAAGGACCAAAAATAATGAACGAAAACGAAATATAATGGACTGTAAAACAATAAAAGTTTATGTATTAGCCAACTTTGTGTGATTCAGATAATGTTAAAAATTTGGAACTAAGAAGGAATTTAGAATAGGATCGCAAGACGGCTTACCTTGATGTCCTCAGGCGTAGCTCCGCAAGCAAATAAAGGCGATTCCCTAAACTCGTGCAGAGGTGAGCTCACGTACAGCAAAGCAGTCGGGTTTCACCTATACGTATGCTAACGCGGGATATTAGCCGAGATGCGATCTTGTCTTTATGAAACTTTTAGAATTGGATGAGTAGCCGGAACTTGAGATATCGTCTTCGAAATCAATTAACTTTACACTTTACATGACTGGCACAAATTTAAGGTTTTTCGCGCTACCGACTTCGAACTCTCACAAACGACGACGAACTACTAACTGTGTGGCAATGCTGCCATACTAAACCTAATGTCAAAATGACAGCTATGTTGCCAGACAAAATATAAAATTAAGGCCAATATTAAACAGGTAGAGTAATTCAAGAGGAAGGTTTCTATGTAGGTATAGTACCCGCGTGTGGTGACGGCAGTAAGAATGGGAATATCGGCTATAAACACGAACAAAAGATACGCACTCCCGTGTAAATAAAAGAGACACGGCGATACTCGCCAGTTCATAGCTTGAGACCAGTGCCTAATGCTATAAAAACTAGCTAGTGGCTTGCTATAATTATAATATACATGTCTCTTTCAGTCAACAGATGCAAGAGTGGGAAGCAACGAGATTGCACCCCGCTGTGTCCGCTCTGCTCGCGGCCAAGACGGTCCCGGCTGATCTCAAGCAGGCGTTCGACGCGCTGCTACAACACGTCGAGGCCCTTGTCGCGACGAAGAAGTACCTTTTCGGTGTAAGTACCTTTCAATATATCGCCGGTTCAGAGGTAGAACGAACTATTTTGTCAGCCTCCGTAGCCTAGTTGGTAGTGACCCAGCCTACGAAGCTGGAGGGCATTATTTGTGTATTTATTTATCACAAATATTTGTTCCTTGGACATGGCTGTCTATGTATTTAAGTATCTATTATAATATCGTCGCCTGGTACCCACATCACAAGCGTTAATTTAGATTACCGCGGGCTTAGGTCGATTTGTGTAAAGATGTCTAAAAATATTATTTATTAAGCATCTATTAGCAAACAGGTTTCTAACGTATGCGGAATGAAATCTGCACAAAGTTTAATATTATATTAAATAAATGATATCATTATTATTTTCTTGAACATGTACGTTTTTTAATATCGATTTTAACAAGTATTCATGCAAGATAAAAACTACTTGAATCCAAAGTGTATAACTTTAGTTTTATGATACTTTATCCATTGATGTCGAAAAAACAAATGTTAGCATTTTTCTTGCCTCTAATTTTATCTTCTGTAGGAAAACTTTTTAAATAAAAATCCTTTGCTCATTATTTGTGTATTTATTTATCACAAATATTTGTTCCTTGGACATGGCTGTCTATGTATTTAAGTATCTATATGTATCTATCTATTATAATATCGTCGCCTGGTACCCACATCACAAGCGTTAATTTACTGTCTTAAAATTTATTTTTTTATCGGTAAGTGTGATGAAAAACATTGTATGCACCACGGCCGGTAAGCGGAATACTAACTGGAGTCATTGAAAGCCCTCCGCCGACGGCGTCGGGCTTCTAACACTCTCGTTAGTAATTCCGTACTTACCTCCCTTGATGCACAATGTACTATTATTCATTTTTATTTTATATAAAAGCAATACTAATTTAATTTAATTGCATACATACATACTAACAAAAATGGATCTTTGTTGTCTGGTAAAATAAACGATTTGAATTTGAATTTGAATTTGAATTATATTTCATATTCTTGTTAATTGGTCTATTGATACTTACTTATTATGCTAAAAATATTTAATTGAAATTAGCTATAAGTCGTTCACCGTGACATCCGTTACTGAAAAAGCAGTGTTTTTTACACTTTTTGATCAAATGGCGAAGTCATATTATCAAAGTTGTTTATTTTTATTTTCCGTGTTGATAGGCTTGCTCTTTGTTTATGTTTCGTAATGCCCATGGTTTGAGGATGTTTTTCATCAATTTTGTTGTCATATTTAGAAGTATTTCTGAGCTCCCTGTTCGATTTTGTGATTCGGGTTAACGTAATTTCCTTTATTCGAGCTCTTTCTGAAAAGTGGCTGTAGCCAAATTGTTACATTACACTAGGGTTTCTAATATCATTTATTGGAAACGAAAAGAATGCGAGATTTTTATAAAACAGTGTTTCAAATCTTGCCTTCTTCTAAAAAATCAGAATCATCGTCGATTTTGGCCTTAGCAAATGTGTCTTGTGGAAAATACATGCAGTTGTGCGACATTGTTCTACTCAATTGGCCATAATTTCTAAAGAAAGATGCCAAACCCGACAAAACTATGCAATTTAATTAACAATTGTATACAAATTAATTTAGCATTGAGACACAAGTTAAATTTAATTTTTTTATTTTGTTTTTACTTGTTCAAAATTTGTGCAAATTTCACTCCGCATACGTTATGTCTTTGCATAAAACACTATTGGCGAACCATTTCCAGGAAAATGGTTGGTTCTGTCTTTCACTCGGCGGTAATAGTACATTGCGCATCAAGGGAGGTAAGTACGGAATTACTAACGAGAGTGTTAGAAGGCTTTTATGACTCGAGTTAGTATTCCGCCTACCGACCGTGATGCACACAATGTTTTTCACTCGGTCTTAGCAACCACCGGTCAAATTTCTCGGGTATATGCAATCCCTTACAAGGCTAGGCGCCTTTGACCATTCTCTAAGGGCAAGCAATACATGCCTGCACCTCCTATTAGAATACTTTACAGTTTTCAAAGCAGGCATGTATTGCTTGCCCTTAGAGAATGTTCAAAGGCGCCTAGCCTGGTAAGGGATTGCATATACCCGAGAAATTTGACCGGTGGTTGCTAAGATCGAGTGGCCGAGGGGTACAGGCACCAGCCGCGAAAGCTGAGTACGTGGGTTCGATCCCCACCTCGGACATTAGGTGATCTTGGTCGTTTTTTCTTTGGTATATGACATCTAATATTTATAATTTATATAGTATTAAGTAGTGTGACTACTGGAGAAAAATTTAAAGTACAAATCAAAATATTTAGTTAATAAATAATTTGATTTGTGTTTTCGCAATATGTTTAATAGATGGCAGCACCAGCTCTCTCTAGCTATTCTAGAAAACTGTAAAGTATTCTAATAGGAGGTGCAGGAATGTATTGCTTGCCCTTAGAGAATGGTCAAAGGCGCCTAGCCTTGTAAGGGATTGCATATACCCGAGAAATTTGACCGGTGGTTGTTAAGACCGAGTGGCCGAGGGGTACAGGCATCAGCTGCGAAAGCTGAGTACGTGGGTTCGATCCCCACCTCGGACATAGGTGATCTTGGTCGTTTTCCTTTGGTATATGACATCTAATATTTATAATTTATATAGTATTCAGTAGTGTGACTACTGGAGAAAAATTAAAAGTACAAATCAAAATATTTAGTTAATAAATAATTTGATTTGTGTTTTCGCAATATGTTCAATAGATGGCAGCACCAGCTCTCTCTAGCTATTCTAGAAAACTGTAAAGTATTCTAATAGGAGGTGCAGGCATGTATTGCTTGCCCTTAGAGAATGGTCAAAGGCGCCTAGCCTTGTAAGGGATTGCATATACCCGAGAAATTTGACCGGTGGTTGCTAAGACCGAGTGGCCGAGGGGTACAGGCATCAGCCGCGAAAGCTGAGTACGTGGGTTCGATCCCCACCTCGGACATTAGGTGATCTTGGTCGTTTTTCTTTGGTATATGACATCTAATATTTATAATGTCATTATCTCTTAAACTAAGCCGAATCCAGAAAAGTTCGTATGACATTATAGTCTCAAAATGTGGTCAGGAATACACCTTTCAAGTCTGTCGGTATTCTCACGAACACCCTGTATATACGGTGTGTGCGAGGTTGCAGTGACTCAAGAAACGCCCTTAACAATGTAGAAAACGGATATGTTTTATAAATTGCACCTACCGTTAATTTTCAGGACATGCTGTCAGCCGCCGACATATCGTTATGGAGCACCCTGTACCCGCTGTACCACAGCGAAGCCCTGAAGACATACTTGTCGCCGTACAAAAACATGCTTCGGTGGTATGCCGACATCGCACAGGCTAAAGCTGTTCAGGTAACTTTTTTAAATATTGATAATCAGAGAGTGGATTTCAGGTAGCGATTTAAAGATTAATATGGATATGACTATATTGATTTAAACTTTCACGATTATCACTCATATTTTAACCACGGGTGTAACGTCATGCCCGAAACGTCAGGATATAATTAAACGTAAGTTTACGCGATTAAGACCCGTTTGTCTTTAAAATGTGATGGATATGACTGTCATAAATTTATTATTATTTCTACACACAAAAAATGTGTTGGGGCCATAAAAGTAAATCTATCGATGCTTTTGTGGATATTAGGCAAAATTTATTATTATGTCATTTTTAAAATATTTTATTTATTTAAGATCTTCTTCTTTAATATTTCTTCTGCATATTGAACAGTAAAAACTTTTGTTACGACCCAAAGAAAACAAAAATGAAAATAATTCGTTTCCACAATGCTCACAGAACAATAATTGATTTAATTCGAGGTTGTTTATTAGTTCTTCCTCACAAACGAAGTCAATGCAATAATTGTACTCACTTACATTGCATTTTAAGCACACGCCGTCGCAAAATACATAGTAGGAGTCTCTAAAAGTAAAAAAGCTCATATTTATCATGGAATTCTTCGCAAAGTTGGCCAAAAATATTGCATTTCTGTTGCCTGTGACGTTTTAGGACGAATAATGGACGCGCTAGGCCATTTGTTTAATTAGTTCAAGTTTCAGAACTAGTAAGTAAATACTAGGTACTATTTTACGTATATACCTCTCCTAATCGCTAAATTTAAATGGCAGTAGGTACGTAAAACTGATGTGACAACCGTTGGGGTAAAAAGGTT
>JALPQI010018399.1:0-19484 GCA_025490895.1 Thaumatotibia leucotreta
GAAGCAATTTCCATATGGTCCTTTCCAGTGCCTTTTCTTTTAGACCCTGATACGACAAGACGTCTACTTTTTCTTTCATTTCGGTCCATGTACGCCCTTCTCGGCCGTCCTCTTTTCCTCTTCCCCTCTACTTTTCCTTCTATTATGGTCTTAATTAATTCGTCGTGTCGTATATTTAAGGTGTCCCAACATCTTCCCTCTTCTGTTGGCGATGATTGACAACAGGTATTTGCAGTAATAGGACAATATAATACAATTATGGGTGAATGAATAATTTACGAGTAAAGCATTTTTTCAGTATTGACGTATAACGTAATTTTGTTTTAATTGTTGTTTTAATAAAATTTTGTAGTATGTCAATTTGAATAGGGATTTTTACATATATTGTTTCGATCAAGCTGGTTTCATTATGAATACGAACGTATACTTCATTATTCATTTAATTTTTTCTATAATTGAAAATAATTGTATTGATAATAATTGTAGAATTTTAAGCTAATCATTGTAGAATAATTGTGAAAAGTGTGTGTGTGGCCAATAGACAACATCATCATTTCAGCCATATGACGTCCACTGCTGAACATAGGCCTCCCCTCTGGACCTCCACATGTACCGGTTAGATTCGACCTGCATCCAGCGTAGACAACAATAAGCACATTTTCCACAAGATATAACGCATGCAGAATGAAATTGGATCAGACTTTTAACAAGTAAAAAAAAAATCCTACATTAATACGTGTACATTTGATAATTAATTTCGGAAGTTTTGGGGATTTTCGCATCTTTCTTTAGAAATTATGGCCAATCAAGTCGAGCGATGTCGCGAAACTGCATGTATTTTCCATAGGACACATTTGATATTATATATATGGCCTAAATCGACAATAATTCAGAATTTCCAGAAGTAGCCAAGATTTGAAACACTTTTCAATAAATAATATTAAATGCCCTAGTGTGATGTAGCATTTTGGCTAATGCCACTTTTCTGAGAGAGCTCGAATAAAAGAAATTACGTTACACTAAATCACAGAATCGAACACATCCAATTACAACAACAAAATCGTTAAAAAGATCCTTAAAGCATGGCTTCACGAAACTTTAACAAAGCGCAAAGCCTACCAACACCGAAAATAAATATAAACAATTATGAAAATGTGACACGTCATTTGGTCAAAAAGTGTAAAAAACACTACTTTTGCAGTTGTAGCGGATATCACAGTGAACGAATTATAGGTAACTTTAATTAAACATTTTTGCATTAGTAAATATTTTTGCCAGAGTACCAATCCGAATGGACTTGGACTAGGATAGATATCAAACCCCGTGGTGGAGGGGCTCAGTAACCGTGGTCACCCACGGTGAAGCGAAGAGGCATCCGGGGCAGGCCGCGTGGAGGTGGACCGCAGAGGAAGAGGAGTGTCGGTGTTGTCGTTGCCGCTCTCCCTATCCTCTGCGGCCGAGGTGGGATCGCAGGGGGAGAGACGTAATGGTATTACGGAGCGCCACTCTCCCTACCCCCTGCGACCTTGGCGGGGGCGTTCCGCCGTAACGGCTGCAAAGGAAGATGTGTGTCGGTGTTGTCGTTGCCGCTTGCCCTATCCTCTGCAGCCGAAGTGTGGTCGGCGGCATAACCACTGACCAGGATGCTTAGCCAAGTTGCCAATCGCTTAGTAGCGTATCGTAGTTTTTCCTCTCTGTCACTCTTTCTTATTAGTGCGACAAAGACAGTTAGCTGCCTTTCGCTTACGATTGACGATGAAGCGCTAGCGATTGGCAACTTGTCTAAGCACCCTGATATGCCGCCGGGTGCCGGGAAATCTTCCGGCACCTACGGTCTCCTTGTGGCGGTCTCGGGAGGGTCCGTTACAAGGCATCATGGGACTGCCGCGCCCAGCGTGGAGGGTCTTTGGACACCCACGAAGGAGCTGCCGGCAAGCAGCTGCCGCCGGCGGGGTTGCGAATGTAAGCGAGAGCGTTCTCGTAACCGCGCCAAAAAGGCGACGAGGTGGCATATGGGGGGGTTTTTTAGTGGGTATACCGTAAGCCTCATTAGCCTAACGGGAGTCCCACATAACCGACCGGGTCCCCTCCCGCACCCGAGCGGTATGCGTAAAGCATTCCTCCCCCCGCCCCCCCCCCCCCCAAAAAAAGGATAGATATCAAATATAATGAGCAAAGGATGTTTGTTTAAAAAGTTTTCCTACCGATATAGGACAAAGCACCATAAAACTGAAGTTTTACACTATGGATTCAAGGAGTTTTTATCTTGCATGAATCCTTGTTAAAATCGCTATTGAGAGACGTGAATGTTTAAGAGAATAATAATGATATGTTATTATTTATTTAATATTACATTTAACTTGGTCAAGATTTCATTCCGCATTACGTTAGTCAAAACGTAGAACCATGTAATATTGAACCAGCGATATGTTGCATTATTCATATATATTAAAATATTATCGAACCGGGTTACTCACGTATTTAAGTCGATGATTGCCCGACAATCCCGACATGTTTCGACCCATTAGAGGGTCCTCGTCCGGAGCACACTTGGCCAAAATCCGACGCGTACTGTTATCGAATCTGATGTATTGCGTCGAATCCGAATCCAACACGTCGATAAGGTAACCGTACTTGCGAGAGAAAAGTTTATAGTATCGCGTAAAATACGGGACGCTATCGAAATATGTCGCCATCCCAATTTTAATCGTGGTGGTGGTTGGACAGTGCCACCTGGTTGGAAAACGGTTTGGGGACAAATGTAACACTGAAGGTAGATCTTTTGTTGCATCTCCCTCGCCACCACCGCCCGCGGCCAGTACCCATTCTAGCAGGGCGCAGGCCCGCAGTACGCGTCGGGCTTTGGCCGAGGGTGCTCCGGACGAGGACTCTTTTAATGGGTCGAAACATGTCGAGCAATCATCGACTTAAGTACGTGAGTAACCCGGTTCGATAATATTCTAATATGTTTGAGTCTCACGTTAGTTATGATTCTAAAATTATTCATATATCTAAAAAAAATATCTGTTGTCATTATATTCGACCTTTTAATCACATTTATAAAAGGTTCGGTTTCGGTCTCGGCCGAAACTATAATCAAAACCGAACCTTCGGTTTCGGTTTCTGTTTCGGCAAAAATAGTACATTACAAATTACAACACAAGTGCGAAAAACATTAAATCCAAAACGAGTGGCGATGTTTTAAAACACGGCCGATAGGGAGTGTTTTAAATCGACACGAGTTACGAATTTCGTTTTTGCACGTGTTTCGTACGACGTTTTTTAGTACAAATGGCCCTCCGAAGTTTTGGACTTGACGTAAAATGACCCACTTCTCGCACTAGAGCCTAAAAAGTACACCATCTGTACTAAAAAACATGTTTCGGTCGGACACTAGTTATTAAGGAATAACGCGATTAAAATTCACCACGCAGATCAAATATCGACCGCACAAATGCACGGGCGCTTTCTCTACTAAGAAAACAAGTCTCTGCATGTCTTCGTTTACGCGGCGCAGCGGCGCGGCGTAGGTACCTACCGCCGCCCACCATGCGTCGTGGATTAAACCGGTTTATTGAGGTTTATAGTTACGTTCTTAAAACGTTCGCGTTCTCCTTATAGCTCGGAGTAAAACCCAAATAAACCGCTATTTACCGGTATTTTTTAAACCGGTTCCGAGCCTTGGTGGGTAGGTCCCCCAAAAGGTGGACTCATGACCTGGTGAAGGTCGCTGGATGCAGGTGGCACAGGGCCGGTCCTTGTGGCAATCTTTGGGGGAGGCCTATATTCACCAGTGAACGTCTTTCGTCTGATATGATGATGATGATGATGATAAATTCGTATGTTTCTACCAAATATCTAAAGCAGTACTTCAAAATCTACATATCGCTAAACCTAGCGGTTGTGGCAGGCAGTATCACTGGAGTATCAGATTTGAGGAGTTGGACGTCAGTATTAAATTCGCATGTTTCTACTTCATATCTAAAGAACTTCTTTAAAATCAAGATATCGATAAAAGGTAAACCTTACGGTTATTGTGGGCAGTACTGCAGCATCAGGAGTGAGGAGTTGGAAGTCAAGATCAGGCTGTTAGTATTTGATTATGCCAAACATGCTATACTTTTTATTTTCACGCGTCTAACACTCTCGGTTAAGGTAAGCAGTACGTCTGCAGCATCAGGTTTTGAGGATACAAGGATACAAATATTATAATATTGCATTGTCATGGGGACTTGATAAGAGTTCCAAATTTTATTGATTTCGGTGCAGTAGAAGTGGTCGAAAAATCGATCACAAGATTTGAAGCATCGACGACAGTTGATACGCGGTGAAGCTAATAAAAACCGTTTAAAAAACAGATAGTTTGACATGCGGTTTTCTCAAGTTACTCGTAATGCAGATCCAATTATCCATTCTACCATATTATGATTCAATCATTAAATACTCTTATAAGACATGCAGGAAAGCGCATAATAGGACAAGACAGGTTATCTTACTTTCATGAAACTGGATTATTTAATGTCTTAATTATATCAGGTCGAATGTAAGGGCGAAAAACATGTACTTAAGACTTTATAAGTATTTATTTAGAGGGTTCAAGTGGTTTCTAATGATCTCTATACATGTCATATCTTACTGATATACCTAATAATGTAAATGTATAATGTAAATTTCCATCGATATACTTAGGTATTTATGGTGACATCGAATAGTGTGGTAATATTTATATTGTATTTATAGTGAGTGTTAATGAACAAAATTTCGATGCTTTGTAAATAATGAAGATTTTTTAACACATTGTTTAATTGTTTGAATTTGTTGCAGTAAATCGATAATATTTATTCATAATATAAGTCAGTTGTGGCTTCTGTAAACTAAAGAATTTTGCATGCACATTCTCCATGACTCGAATAAAACAACTCAAACGATAAGAAACTCGACATATTTACCTAATTCATTAAAGTAGGCGAATAAACAAAAATATTTTTGAACGATTTGATTATAATTAATAAAAACGATTTCGTCTCGTTTATGACAGAGTAGAAAAGGATAAGAGTGATGATCCATCATATTTTCCGCGAAAAACCATCAATCACACGACAAACTTCAATTTGCTTACAACTATTACTTACTTAAATCTTACCGCACCTCCGACGACACCTGTCCCAATAACTGCACCAAATTGCGATCGACTTGTGACGTAACTTCCGGCCGGGTTACCTCATTGCTGGGTTCGGAAGCTCACTCGCTCCCATTCCTTCAGCCCACAGTGAAAGGGTCGTCGTTACTTTTACCCTCGCGCAGGCTGCGCCCGCGCGCCCGATGCACCTCCACCACTCTTATAAATTCGGTGAAGACACGACTCTTTGACATTACGAATTCGGCGGTTGTCCCATCCGGCCGTCCGATACCGCGTGTGTTGTGCCCAGTGATTTAGCTCCAACACGCTTCGAGCATAATAAACAAACAGAAATGAAATTCACGGTGAGTGTGTGATCAGTGACAAGCGAAATTCAAGTGTTTCTGGAGATAGGCCTGGATTTTCTACTGCAGTGTTTCGGAAACAAACACCGAGGACTATTAGAGCAAATTAACTCAGTTACACATCAAGAATGTACATTGTTTTAGTTTTAATTAGTTATAAAAACTATACGCAAGTTTGAGTATGTGGATTCAAGTATCTAGCTTAGAATATAATTATAACAATTTAGACATGTGATTCTTACTCCTCAAGTAAAAGCGGTAAAAGTGAAATTAAAATTTATGGCTTTAGACGGTTAATCTCTTGGAAATGTCATGCGGGCAGCGCCGGCATTGGCGCCAAAGTAGCGGTTTCGTTTTTTTCTAAAACTCGTTTCGGGCTACCATTTAGCATTAACGAAAGTGAAAATTAGATTAATATTAATTATATAAGTTGGATGAGCGTGCGCACATATGCCGTCATGCGTTAATAAACTGTTGCGGAAATATTTTTTACGACTGTAACAAAGAATAATAAATGATGCTGCTACTAGTAAGTAGGCTAATGTCAGTTTTTTGCTATAATTCCAGATTGCATTAATCGCTCTGCTGAGCATTACCACGTCCTGGGCTAAGAAAGAAAAAAAGGCGGATGACTTGAAAGACAAGAGGGAAGCCGCAATCGGATATCCTGCAGCGTCACATAGTTACCAGGCTCCATCGCTCGGCAATGAGGGTGCCAGCGCCATCAGCATCGGGGCCGGATACAGTGTAGGCGGAGCTAAACCCAGCTATTCCGGCTATGAAGGACTCGGATATAGTGGATCTAATTCACTCTCACCTGAGAGCCTGCCTGCGAGCGGCCACGCGACCATCCAGCTGGCCCCCATCACGCTGCAGCCAAATCACGGCGGCCTCGTCGGAACCGATCTAAATCAACTGATGAGTCAACTTCAGCAGCAGCTCAACTCGGGCGCATTAAGTCTGCAGGCTCCGGAAGGCTACGGAGGCTCATACCAATTGGAAGGCCATAGCGGTTTCGGTGGACAAGAACAAGCTATCCCCCAGTACACTTACTCAGTGCCTAAGCAGCAATATACGATATCTGAGCAGCCTCAACCCAGCGTACCCTCGTACGCCGCCGGTACGAAAGGTCTAGGCTCCTACAGTTCAACTGGCCCGGTCCTCTTCAATCCTAATGATGCTAAACAAACGAGCGCCGCTTCGTTCAACTATGCTGTTCCTACTTCAGGTCACTCTTACGGTTCAGCAGGCTTAGATAGTGGAGCACAATACTTCGCTGGAGCTTCTGGCTCTGTTGGCGAATCTCTCGGTGGTGGGAATTCTTTTAGTGTACCTTATAAATCTTTTGGAAATTCTTATGTTTCCTCTGGAAAAAACTCTTTTAAGCCTTCCGCGTACATAGGATCGTCTGTTCAAGGGGATGCAAGCCACGGTATATCTGCTCTATCTAGTTCCTACGGTGCGCCTTCCTTTAGCGGAGCCTCTTCTCAGTCAGGCAGCCATGGTGGTCTATCACTTGGTTCTGCTAGTCAAGGTATCAGCTTAGGATCTGGTCACGGTCATTCGCTGGGTTCCGTCAGTGGCTTAAGTGGCCACTCAATGGGATCAGGCAACTTAGGTGGTCATTCTTTAGGAGCCAGTAGCTTTGGTGGCTATCCCCTTGGACCCGGTAGCTTCGGTGGCCATTCTTTGAGCTCTGGAAGTTTCGGTGGCCATGCCCTAAGTTCTGGAGGTCATGGACTTTCCCTGGGATCTGGCAGCCTGTCTTTGTCTTCCGGAGGTCATGGTAGTCACGGTGCTTTATCTCTAGGATCGGGTGGGCTTGGTGCGAGTCTCGGAGGACCCCATGGCGGCTTCGGTAGCGGGTCATCGAAGTACATTTCTAATGCCTACCTTCCTGCCAAGGAAGCCTTCGGATCTCTTTCATCTTACTCTTCCGGTCACTCCTCGCCACCCGGTACTAGTTACGGAATACCTAACTCCGCCCACGCTGCATCGTCTCACAGCCCACAATACTACAAGTCACAGCCATCGTATAGCTTTGGAGCCGCTAGCTCTTCATTCAGATCCCCATCAGGTAGTCACAGCTCCATGAAATCCCACCCCAAATCCTACAGCTCCGGTGGTTACAGCAGCCTCAGTGCGCTATATGGATCTCCAAAGGATCCTCTTCAAGGTGCTCATAGTGAAAATGTTTATAACACAATAAAGTACAGCGAGGAATTAAAATCCAGCCCTCAATAAGTGAGGTATCTTAGGATGCAAATTGCTTGTAAATAGTTTGTCTGTGTGTGTGTTTGCGCGTGTTCTGTGGTCTATAAGCCCTATGGCTTAGAGTGTTGCCCTAGCGAAAGTGTTTTCATTAGTATGATTTACTTTGGTGTGTTTCGCTAATTACTTATATACTCGTAACTAGATGCCTGCGCGGGCGATCGTGGCGTTATTGACACTCGACATGTTTTGGATACTCGTATTGCTTCCTTTTTAGCAACAACCACATAATTATATTTAGTAATATCATTAGTTACCTGTAATATAAATTACCGCTACTTGTTGCATCGTCTTTTCCAAAACATCCGTGAGTTTGTTATTCAATGGTCAGCTTAGAACTGTAAATATTATCTTAAGTTAAAATAGCATAGCTTATTTATTAAAGATAGCCCGTAAATCGTTATTGTTTTTAATAAATTTGTTGTTAAAGTGTCCTTTCGTTTCATTTACCTTTCCGCAGATAACTTATGTTTTAAAACAATAAGAAATATAATGTACTTAATAGCAGTGAATGACATATTAATAATCTAAGTACATTTTTAATAAGTACGTTTTTAATACATTACCAAAAATCGAATCATTTTACCTTGATGTTAGTTATTGTGGAATGTAGAGTTAATCTCAACATATAGTTTTCAAACCGCATGGAATAGAAACATAATATGAGATATGTATGTATGACGTGAAAACGTGATATTCCGGCTTGTATAATCAACAGCGTTCCAACAATTTCACTCTTAGGAAAGTAAAGAATATTATAAATAGATAGCTGGCTGCAGTTTTCTAACCTTACATGGCGTTTGAGATCTTCATTTTGCTATCTCTATAAGTGTGACCAACGTTAAGAATATTTCTCGTTTATTTTACAGTTTAAAATCAAAAATGTACAAAAATTCTAATGCGGTCTAATGCGTTCCAGTGCTGAAGAATAAAACCTAATTTAATACTTTCCCTGTATTTTCCCATTTTGAGTAAGTATTTTTGAGATAAACGGAATGAAATGAATTAACTTAAGAGGGAACTTGTTTACAATTAAAGAACCTGTAGGTATAACCAACTTAACCTAATTGTTAAATAATTAATATAACCAACTGCCAAAGTGATATTTGTTCGGACTCCGAAGTATCGGAATGTATTTATTACGATGGCGGTTTCTATTTAAAAATGTTCTCTTAATAAAGAACAAAGTTTTAATGAGCTTACTCTAAAGCTAATTATTGTTTTGATTACCTACGAAATTATAGCGTACCTACTTCTCTCGTACTTTCTATCTGTACAAAGTAGTACAAATCTTATTTAATAAAATGGGAATAAATGTAAAAAAAACTGTAAATATCAAACACAATATAGACCTGCGTAGAAAAACTATAAGCGGTTACGTGGTCTACTAATAATATAAACAAACAAAGCATAAAAATATAACTGGAGCACCGGGCCGTTAAAAGAACTTGCAAAAAATCTCTTACGACTTCACAATAACAATATTAACTAGCTATAGATATAGCTATATATTGATAATTCTAAATGTTCGAACCGGAATGTCCTCCCTGCAGGCTTATGAGGGTCCACAAATGATCAGTCAATATGAGCAGTCACAAAACATCGTCGGGCTCAATGCTGAATAGAGGAGACCTCGGCTACAATGCAACCCGGCTGAAACAGAAACGTAATGGTGTTTAATTATATTTTTGCGCGAATATCGTAATATTGTAGAACACCGGTCATTAGCATCACACAAAAAAGAAAACTGAAACGGATGCCTCGATCTCACAATGAGCTAAACGATTGCGTTAGCTAACACCTGACCAATGTCCATCACAAAGCTACAAAGACGTAACTACAAATGATGCTGTTTCCCGACTAATGACATGCCTATGCGTAACATGTGAAAATTTGCTTTAACAGAGTTGGCATAAACACCAAAATTGTTACACGATGTATTTTAAGGTAGGTCACTCCACCGAGTAAATGAACATCGAGGTTTGTTACGGTTTTTGTCATTCACTGGTTATCCAACGATACGGTCCGAAGCGCATGTACAAGAAGTCGTTTACTTCCGAATTTTCTTATTATCTTATTATGCGCCTGGTCACGATCTGTTGCAACGCATAGTGTTGGGAAGCGGATTTGTGTCAAGATTTAGTGTCAATTTTTTGTGGTGGCGATATGGATTGCGAAGAGTTGTCGTGAATTACCGGTTGTCGTAAATAACTATGAGATAAATGAAGAGTAGGTACCAGTATGACACAATGAAATAAAACAAAATGCGACTTACCTAATGCATTTATGTAAATCGATCTTCGACAAATACGACAGTACAGTTTTTTATTTAGGTCGTGATAAAATGAACTTTTATACCTAGGTATAATATAAAGTTTTAGCAACCACCCCATGCAATGTATTTTTCCCCTCACTAGCTCGTAAAGCGCTCGTTTATCCTTTAATACGAGCGGGTAAAAACGCTTTTTACACACTTGTGAATAAAGTAATTTGACATTTCTCTAATTCCTATAGCCCCCTACTGCCTAGTATAAGTGGATCTGTATGACCGTAGTAAACATGCGCAATCGGAGCTCACATGTTAAATTGGTCGTTTCTCATGTGACTTTGTAAGCCATTGGCAATATTTAAATTCCATAAGTAACCCTATTCTACGATACGTTTCGACATTGAGTTTTAAATGGTTTCTTTAAGTTAATTTACATTTGGATGAGATTTGTAATCATATTTCCTCGCGATAGTGAGGGGAAAAAAGTTGTATTACACTTGGCGGCAAAGTTTGTTCAACTCTCGTGCCTTGAGACCTTCGCAATGCTCAAGATTCCAGTTTTTGAACCACTCTCTACGCTCGTGGCTCAATTTTGGAATCTTTCGCTAGCTCAGGTCTCAATATTGGCACGACAGTTAAACAACAACTTTGCCCCCTTGTATAATAAATAACTATATGACTTTTATTGACATATCAAATTCTATTACAATGCATATGGTTAGAAAATGCTCTTTTTAAGGGTTTGCCCTAAATGTTTGTACAGAAGCTATCACTTTTCTGCACCCACTACCAAACCAAGATTGTCTTAGGTATTTTTTCGCATAAGTAGTGCATTGTAAAATTTAATATAAAATGCCAAGTTACAGTATTATATTCGTGTTGAATGTGGGCTTGTTGTCACACGAACAAAGTGAGTGTTTTCAACCAACACAAGTTAAAAAAAGTAGGTAATTTAAGTTTTTAACGAGTTCTATAAAAATCTATTTCACACGTGTACTCCGACAATCTGGATTATTTATTATGAGCTATACGCGCATTATATGCGCATTAGACGAGTATGAAAGTGGTGTATACTATTGGTGTGAAGGCAAATAAAAGCGGTGATATGGGATATGGGCAAACGAGATACACTCGATAAAAAACATGTTTTGCCAGCGATAGGACCAAGCTAGATCGATTGTATGCCCCACACCACACCACAAAATCTCTACATAGCGAACTTGATTAAAATCATAAATAATGGATGTCGTATACCAAAGAAAAATCGTTAAAATTGTTTCAAAGATCATCGAAATAAATAGTTATAAGAATTGTTTAAATAAAGATACAATATAGTAATGTCTCAAAATTAGGGTGCTTCATGTTTATATGGAGAAAAATGGTCGGTAAATAACCCCAATAATCAAAGTTTATTTTAAATAATGATTAAAATTCACAGCAATACATATTTACAGGTAGATGCCATTAGGACTATAACTGCCCGATTTTTTCATATATTTTTGGACAAAAAAACCATTATTTTTGATTTTTAGAATAGAGATTAAATAGTTAATGTACAGTCGACTCTCGTTATTTCAAACCTGCGATAATTCGAACCTCTCTATAATTCGAAGTTATCACGAGTTCCCTAGAAGATCTCTTGCTATTTCGAAAAAAATCAATACATTTTTGAACACTTGGTAATTCAAACAAAAAAGTAATAGCTACACAACAAAACCACGCATTAATTCGAACTCGTGGGCGTCAAACATTCGACAATTCAAAGTTATGAGATTAAAGAGGCAAGTACATGCCCTACATTTTAGAAAAGTTGCACGAGCATTTGTTTGCCACTCAGTTAAGTTACTTTTCCGTTGGTTATTAATCGAAAAAGTGGAAGTAGATTGGAAGAAAAGTGAAAAAAATGCATTCAATAAATAATAGTTGATTATTACATAATACCTTGTACTTTCATTTTTTCTCCCGAATATTTTCGACCATTTGATATTTCAAACTCTCGATAAATCGTAATATTTGGATAGGTCCTTCGAGTTTCGAATTAACGAGAGGCGACTGTACCTACATATTTTTAACGTGTATTTAACAAGAACGTAACATATTTATGAAAATGAATAATTTCATACATTTTTTTTGGAACAATCCTACTCAACATTGTTGTATATTGGATCACCGTTTAGCACTTCAAGCGATTATTACTACCGTCAAGATTCATAACATAAGCCACTGATATAGATCAATAATCATGATTGATTTACTGTTAATGATTACCTTTCATGCACATTAGTTCCCTTTCCTAGTTACATAGTATACCAACTGCATGTAGCTTTATTATGTAGACCATCATTACGGTGCGAATATTATGTGAGTTGATTACCATATAATTAATCCATTGGTAGGTATACGGTACACCATTCGTCAGTAGGATCCAAAAAATGTAAACTAGGTAATATGGCTGACTTGCAATAGCATTTGACGTCTTTGACACAGATCGTGAAACACATTCGCAGATATATTTTTAGGTTAATACTAATAAATCTCAATAATTTTAACTAAAAATGTTTGCGAACTCAAGGTTTAGGGTTTTAAGTTGGCAATAAAACCAAGACTTTTTTCTAATAATGCGTAATTATAACAGAATGCCAGTTTTTAGGGTTGTTTTCTACTGGCGAATGATATACGCCTGAAATGTGTGTTTATTTGAAATTAATAAAATTGTTAGGTTTTATTACCGAAGTTTTAAAAACAATTCAATCAATAAAGGACTTCATAGTCAAAATTACAATAATTCAACCCTTTAATTTTTTTCTTGTATTTTGTCGGTCCGTCGATATGTGCAACATATTTCGTGCATAAATTAAAGGAGTATCAGATGTGTCAAGCCTTAGCTATTTTAAAGTATGTGACAAGTGACAACCGTTTTATTTCAAAATAAACATTTATTACTATTTATATTATTAAGTAGGTACATGTACAGGTAACCCTACGAACAAATAAAACATGGACACACGTCATACTAAATTGCCCTTCAAAATCGGTCCTGAAATTTAGTTGACAAGTGTTACCCCTCTTCAATGCATTACGGCAATGAAATTAGAAACACAATTATTTAGCCCCAAAGAAAAACTAACTATTTTGAAGGTTTTTTTTTATAATTTTATTTACTTATACAAAACATTTAAACACGAAACTATAGGCGCTCTGAGAATTTAGACAAGTTTCTGGACCTGACGCCTCAGTGCTGCCGCCCTGGTGAACGTCATTTCAGAAAGTCCATGTTCAGAGGTAAGGAACAACAGTATGTCCGAGGCACAAGGGTCAAAATTGTTAACATTTGTATTTGTGAATCAGATTGAGATATATTATGTGAAATCGATGCTTGAAGTTGACCACGAATGCTGTAAATATTGCCGTAAAAGGTTCGAAACGTCGGGATGTGAATCACGCCATCTATACTCGGTGCTGTGCACTTTCTTATCGAGCTGTAAGCTCCATCATGTAACCGCTATCGTTAGTAATACAATCTGGGCCAATGTGTAGTGTATACACTTATACAGTGGTTACGGTTATCTCATGCTTATTAACTACACACTCGTCGGGCAGATGGCGTGGTTAGTTTAACCCTTTATAGGGTACCGGTCTCAAAAACGACCACTCTATAGCACTATTATTTTGTATTTTTTCTTGTATAATATTTTTCGTACCATAGGTATTAGTGGCTTGAATCCAGGATTTTCTTGAGTCTTGCCTGTTACAAGGTTAAATAAATAAGTACTTAGTGTAATAACCATTTCTAAATGTAGGTGATGGAAATGGCAAGTAATGGAAGGACCGCGTAAGAAAGATTGCGAGCCAACTGGAGAAGAGAGACCGTAGGTCGCTATTAGACAAATTTTCAGAAGCGTATTCCCAGCAGTGGGCGCATACACGCTGATGATGATGATGATGTCAGAGAAGTATGGACTGCCTTGTTATGGTACCTGTACAATATACATGGTGCCCACGTTGGATTGTAGGTATACAGTCTACAATAAATATGGTCTACCAATATTCGACTCTATACGGTGGAAAAAGGTAAACCACATATTTTGTTCATTGGTACTACATAGTAATACACGGACTGAACAGCTCTACCGAGAAAAAACAAAATTCGTAAATTTCGAGGATTTGTCTTTCTCACTCTAATGTTCGATTGAGAGAACAGAGAAAAATCCTGGAAATTTACGAATTTCGATTTTCGCGGTAGTAGGCCAGAGCTTTGTGGGTAGCGTCACTACCTACTCTACCTAGCCTAAGAAGGAGCACGAAATAAAATAAATAAATTTAATGTACAGTCAAGAGCAAAAGTAAGTGATCACCTTGTGCCTTATCACAATGGAATAAGGTCTATAATCGAACAAGAATGATCACTTACTTTTGCTCGTGACTGTACCTACGTACAAATTCATACCCTCTCGGACAAAGAATATAAATGGGTCGCGTGTAGTGTTTCATAGAAAATACTGTAAACGCGCTGATTTCAAAACGTTTATAGGATAAGTGGAATCTAATTTAATATCCAATTATATAAGAATTTTCCTGATTTTACCATCGCATCCAAAAAATATCAATTTTTATCGTGAGGTAACTCCGAAACTGGAAATAAAAATAGCAAGTCATGATCAAGCCAAGTTTCAAACACTTCAAAATTTTGCACGCACAAACAAATCTAAAGACCATTTTTTTTTTACTCTATGATATATCGCCGTGCCGCAAATTTCGAGGATTTGTCTCTCTTATGGCGCCTTCGTTGGAGTGACAGAGAAAAATCCTCGTAATTTACGAATTTCGATATTTGTGGCAGTAGGCCAGTAAATATTTGAAAACTGTGTTTGAAATCAGCTCATTAGCAGTATTTTCTTTGAAAAATTATACCTGAATTAGCAATAAGTGTCTTAGCCATCTGAAATTCATATCATATCAACCATGTTCTACTTCTCTTATTATATCCCTCAAAAAATTGCATATAGATACATTTATAAAGTTACAGGTTCTTACCTACAACATGGGGACCTATTACGTGCAATACTATACAAACCATTTTAATAAGTACATATTATAGTAGGTAAGTAGGTGGGTGCCTAACTACAAAACCGGGCATGACTCAAACATTCCATCTGACTTTCAACACCGCCGAAAATGAAAAATAACTACGATGCGTAATGTGAAAATAATATCGCTCTGTTCTGATCTAAATCAGATTGTAGTGCGATAAATGAACGGACGCGGAAGTTTTGACGGATGGGTACATTGGGTATATATCTATACACCTACTTACTTATTACAAGCAGTTTGTAATAGTATTTTACACAATCGTGTTATTATAAAGAATCTTTCAGTTGAGTACCGTGATTAGGCCACGAACCATACTGAGTGGCCTAAGTAAGGTACGAGATTGAAAATCTTTATTATAAATAATATTTTTGTGTACAATACTTTTTCTACGAGCCAATAATAATAAGTAAAGAAATCTAAATAATGAAATAAATACGTCGAAACGAAGTATAAATCCCGAGGTGGCCGCTCGTTGATGTCTTTTTTGCTGGCATTGGTCAAATTTATTGTAGTTGCCTACAGCGTTGTATAATGAGTTCATTAAAGGTAAGTAGTAGGTCGTTATAGCTATGATTATAATTTTGTGTACGTAGTCTTAATTCAAAGATTACAGTCGACGAGTAGAAAAAATCAATTCCAATTCTAATCTATATATCACATAATGGAGTTTTGTATAGAGGATTTTGAGGAAAGTCTATTTGTTCATACAATGAGTTTTGTGTATTATTCTTTGAAAAAGTGATGCTTTAAGCGCCCTTTTTATGTAACAACTGTAACAGTTTCGTTCGTTGTTTCTGAGGCAAGTCTCATTAGCGAACCTCTATCGATGCCTGCATCTTTACATTCCTATTAACGGACCGTTGCAAAACTACTATTTAGTACGCGAGTATCATTTCACTTGATTTTGTTTTTACCTTAGACCTATTTTTTTATTTAGTTTAACATTGAAAACAGTAATAATATCATGAAGCTGGTTAATGGTGAATTCGGAAGGTGGCCATAGGAACTTGGAAATAAAGATTCTCATTCTTGGCTGTACGAAGGTATCCCAGACAAAAATCAAAAAGTTAAAACAAAAAATTAAAATAACTGGGATCCTAATCATAAAATGCCTATTTCATACGTAGTTCAAAGATTGGCATATGAAGTATATTTAATTACGTTTGTTAATGAAAAAGTTTTCGGAAATAAATGCATTTAAAATTACCTTCATAATTACTTTAAACTGCCAAAAACACATTTTGACTTCTTTAGAAGAAACTATTTACCGTATTTCCATCCCTTCTTGGCGGTGAGTTGTGCGTATTAGGAGATATCGTTTGCCGTGTGGTGACGTCAGTAAGAATACATTTGTCACCACCTCAACGCCTCCTGCGGGTGTCGTAAGAGTCAACTAAGGGATTGAAGTGTCACTGACGATTCTACAAGATTGATGATGGGCAGCAGCGTCATCACAGTGGACACATTACTGCGAACGCCAATCCGCTTGCCCAGCGTGGCGATTATGGGCATTTACCTCCTAATGCGTCTGTACGCATAGTTAATAGGAGAGGCTTACGTCCAGCAGTGGACTAAGATAGGCTGATGATGATGATGACAATGTTAACCTTAAACACCATAAATTGCAGAAAGCGACCAGCTACTATTTTTTGTCAATCTGATTTAAGCTTTAACATATTGAGTATGGTCGTTTTCTGCATTGTCACAAAATTGAAGTTAGTCGTTTTCTGGAAAATAAAAATTTTAGTTGGAGATTAATAGAGATTACTTATTAAAGTAAAATGACCCAATAACATTTTGCCACACCTTCACAACCTTGAAGAATGTATGATAGCGCAATACCGACCCGTCTCCATATATGACTCAAGATTTTTTCCTTTCTTTTCAATACCTTCACTTAAAATTATAAAAATTTTGGTACCAAAATACGAGTACTGTAAACAAGCTATTCTGTAGGTAACTTAATTTGTATAAATTAGTAAATCTGTTTCAATAAATGTCAATTACGCCAAATCCAAGGCTTTGATAACCGCAGCTTTGGTAGAATACACAAACTTGCAGTGATTTTGATATTGTTTTCAAACCAGTCAATTTTATGAAATTACGATTTAAAAAATCACTTTGTGTAGTTGTAAAATTTACTATTACATACAAATCTAATAATACAGTTTTGTTTCTGTTTAAAAATAATGAAATGTCTCCTTTAAATAAAATGAGCCAGCTTAAGGATTTAAGGTAGGCTACCTGTACTATACTTACATAGTATATACTTATATCTGAATACGGGTAAGTATTTAAATCCTGTTTTGAAAATATCATGAGCTGCCGCGGCGTTATTAACGCGGACTTACTTTCTATCCATCCCGCTTGTATTGGCGCGAGCGAGCGAGCCAGATAGAAAGTAAAGGCGTAAAAAGCTCATGGTACTCATGGTACTCCTACAGGTAAATGTACTATGAGTTGGCGAGAAATGTTTACGTTAGTAGTGCATCACGCTCGCTCCTATAACCGGCGCATTATTACGCATTATTTACGTAAACGTTAAAGTAAACCGTTACTTGCCAACTCATGGTATGGATACAGGTGGAGGAAATGGTAGCATATTTAGAGTGGACACTGGACGCGCTTGCGTCGTATTTCCGTGGCACCAGCTGCTATTGCAACTACTTAACTCACCAAGTACGGACGGGACATCCCTTGGACTCTACGATGATGTAGTCTCTATGGATCTCGAGGTGAAAGTCTCGCTGGTTATTCGCATCACGTTATGCTTGGTAAGTAATGGGAATGTACGGCCAGGAAACTATCTCTAGTATCTCGCAAACTGGATATGTACTACGTTAGTGATCGGACAAAGACCTAGCGGTCATTCCCTCGATCTGGAGCTAGGAAAGTTGCCACTGACGCTTATATAAATGCCTGAACTTGATACAGTAGTGCACTTTTCCATGTGACTTCGCCAAGAGCGCTTTTCCTTTCACGACATCAGAAAATAATGTAATTATATAATTTAGAAGCTAAAGTTCATCATGTCGAGGATCCTAGTAAGTTTGGTCAAAGTTTCACACTATATTAACAGATAATTTGTGCTCTTACAATCGTTTGTTACGCAAAGCAAATAAGCCATTTAACGAGGTCTGATTGATGGCGTTACAAACGTTTCTTCAATCGTTGATGGATCATTAAACTAATTGGCGTTTTCAGATGTTCGTGGCTTTCGCCGCGCTAGTGTGTGCGAACGAAGTGGAGGATTCGGAGCAGAAGAAACGAGGTGCCGGTAAAGGCACTAGCTTGAATTCCATACCGACTGGAGCTCAAAAGCCGGAGTACACGTATCAAGTCTATTCTCAGAACCCAAGTTCACAGGGCAGTTCTTACCAGACTCAAGCGCCTAACTCCTTTTATCCAAGTCAAGCGTCAAGTCAATATTACTCCGTCCCGAATCAGGAAGCTGCCCCAGCGTATGCTCCTCAGCCACAAATAAACCTGATTCCTCCACCGAACCCTTCCTCATTTCTTCCTATCAACTTTGTCCCGAACCCAGGTTATCAATCTAAATATCAAATAATTCCTTCTAAAACAGCAAACGGGAATATACAGCTGCTTATACAGCCATCCTCGAACTATCCATCGAGTCCATTTCTGCAATACCCTCAGTCCCTGTTCTCGCCTAGCACGGCGAATCATCAGTACAGTCAACAACAACTCCAGCTTCCTTCTCAGCAACAGTTTAATGTTGCGTCTCCGTACCAACTACCTTTAGGGCAGTCTTACTTGGGCCAACCATCCACAATGCTTCTATTAGCGCCGCAGAGTCCCTATAATAACCTGTTGTATCCAGGTCCGAATCCTTCTCAAAGTTTTTATAATTATTATCCGTCGAATGGACAGCAGAAGTACAATTTAGCGTACGGGTCGTCTCAGTCGTCGGTGGAGTATGAGAAAGCTCAGGGTCCTGTATCCTCGAGTTTGCCGAAGGAAGATAATGATATTGGATCCCACGGGACTGATTTTGTGCCTACAGACTCCAGTAGCAGCTATAAAACAGCGTACGCGACCAGTCGTAGTGGGACGTACTCCAAGCTAAAATGACTATGTCTAAAAACATAAAATAGTTACCGCTACTGGCTTTAATTTAGTAATATGTTAAAGGTGTTCAGTTGCCATTAATATTATGTTATAGTGTTATTTATTATATGGCAGTTGTTGGTAATATTATTCAATGTACAAAATAAAATACATATCTATGTGTTCAACGTGTTGTCATTTACTTCTTGAAATCTAATTAATAAAATACAATAGTTATGAACTCGTACATGAAAATAAAAATATTTTAAACAAAGTGAATAAAAAAATACTAAAGAAAGTG
>JALPQI010018400.1:0-21426 GCA_025490895.1 Thaumatotibia leucotreta
CTACTGCGGGAATTTAGCGATTTTGCGTAAACAAAATACTCCATAATGTCTGTTAGGGCAAATTGCATCAACCTGGGTTAACCAAGCACCCCGGGTTAAACGTTTATTTCACACGGAATTTGAGAATTGATAAATTTCTTATGAAGTAAGTGACTGACCCGGCACTATACAGAGGATATCCGAGGCATCAGCCTATGTGATATTAGAATGGCTCTTGAACAGCTCAAAAATAACAGGGCATCTAGGGAAGACGGAATTATAGCTGAGCATCTGAAGCCAGGTGGTAAACCAATCCTTATGGCCCTTCAGAAGTTGTTCAACTCCGGAAGGGAGAACGCCTTAGGCATCGAACAGAAGAGTGGTGGTACTGTTCTTGAAAAAAGGTGACAACGGCTTATTGAAGAACTATGATCTATCTCACTTCCGAGCCATATTTATAAGATGTTTTCAAGAGTCATTACGAATCGTCTTGCACGCAGGCTTGATAACTTCCAGCCTCCCAAACAAGCCGGTTTCCGAATTGACGTTTCGTAAATGTTATACAGAAGACCGAGGAATAGGTATAACCTGCCCCTCTGTTTAGCGTTTAGCGTTTGTGGACTACGATAAGGGGGGTTTCTATGACGTACTAATGCAGTTTAATTTAGGTCGAGAGAAAGGGACAAGGCTGTACGAGTCGTGTTTTACTGCCCCTTTCCCAGAACCTAAACTGAATCGCATTAGTACGTCATGGTAACCCCCAAAGCCTTCGATTTGATAGAAACTCTGGGCGTACTGCAGTCTCTTTAACGATACCGCTATTTCGAAATGTTGAGGTGTTTGTACGAAAGCGCCACTATGTCAATCCGACTCCAAGACCAGAGCTTGAAGCATATTATACTGCAGCGGGGAGTCAGGCAAGGAGGTGTCATCTCCCCTAATCTGTTTACCGCTGCACTGGAAGATGTCTTTAAGACTGGACTAGAAAAGGTGAGTATCAACATAAACAGCGAATACCTCGCTCACCTTCGATTCGCTGATGATACGGTGGTCTTGGCTGAGACCTTGGAAGATTTCAGTACGATGTTCGCTGACCTCAGTAGCGCCTTCGAGCGAGTTCGTCTTAGGATGAACATGGATAAGACGAAAACTCCCGTTACAATCGGAGACTAAACTCGAAGGTGTAGACGACTACTTGTATAATATACCTAGGACAAACTACCCAGTTAGGTAGGTCCAACTTTGAGTAAGAGGTCAATCATCGAATCCGACTAGGTTGGGCAGCGTTTGGGAAGCTACGACACATCTTTTCGTCCAATATTCCGCAGTTCTTGAAGACAAAAGTATTTGATCAGTGTGGCAACACACACTGATCAAAGATTTAAATGAGTGATGACTTACGGTACTGAAACGTTGTCGCTTAGAATGGGCCTCATAAGAAAGCTTAAAGTCACCTACAGGGCAATGGAGAGGGCTATGGTGGGAGTCTCTCTGCGAGGTTGTATTAGAAATGAGACGATCCGCAGCAGAACCAAAGTATAGCTCCATAGCTCTCCGAATCACTAAAGTGGCAGTGGGCGGGGCACATTGCACGTAGAACCGATGGCCAATGCGGCGGCCTCGCAGGTGGAAGGCACAGCGTGGGTGAAGGTCTCAGGTGGACAGTGAAGGTCTCAGGAGTCCGCTGGATGCGAGAGGCCTATGTTCAGCAGTGGACGTCTTTCGGCTGATATGGTAATAATGATGATTTATGAAGTAAACGTTTAACAATTGATTGTCAAATTCCATATGATATAATAAATATATGATATGTTTTCTGCATGCGGGTGTGATTAAATGCATTGTGGTGCTGTTATTTTTTTAGTTGTGGCAATAAATACTTTCTTATTCTTATTCTTATTCTTAAACTTTTAACGTGGGTGAACTGGGTTAGTTGTTTAGTCCCGGTTAGTGAAGACTACCTTTATCGTCTTTGGTAATAAGATCATTACCTAATAACACTTGTAAAAATGATCACCCATTCCGATTCATATGATGAGATACTATATATCATACATGTGATCAGATAGACCAGATATTATACATATAATATACACGCGTTATACAATAATCGATAAAATCTAAAAATAGAGTCTGATCAAATAAAATTCTTAATAATCTTAGGTTATTTAAAAAAAGAAGATCAGAAAATATTCAATTTACTTTCATATCAATAAATATTTACAATTGTCATATGAACAATAATATGCAATTACAAAAATATGTATAATCTATGAGCAGTTGCCGGCACAAAAGTCTCTTTTTTGAGGTTACGCGGAGGTTTTTGTTGGAGGTGCGCGTCAGGTAATTTTTTTTCAGTGAATTTTTGTATGAAAGACTACAAAAAGTGTATATTTTTAAAAACTGCAATAAATATGCTATCTTAGACAATTTTTTAAAATTGGATAAGTTTGTTTTTTAATACTTATACGGCGCTTAAATTAAAATAAAAACGGTAACTTTGTTACTTTTACTCCAAAAAATCTACATTTTTATATGAAATTGTTCATTTTTATGATAAAAAATGGATTTTCCAGGTCCGTTTTACACGAAAATGATACCAAACAATGCATAGTAGGCCTTATTAATTAGTAAAAAAATATTAAACGTAACCCTTCCGCATGCACATTCACCCCCCTCCCCCCGCGCTCAGGGGGGGAATTGGTTTTCCCTCCACATCTAAAAACAACTATTTTGAGACCCTCTAGCTTTGGTTAAAATTACAAAACTGTAACTCGCAGCGCACAATTTTTCTCAACTTTGTATGGACCGTGACCCTTACTAAAGGCGGCCCTATAAGAATAACCTGTTTAAAAAGTAACATCTTCAACAATATATCTTTTTCCGATAGTCATTCGGAAAGTACTTTTTTTTTTTTGATTACCCAGAGGAATGCATTGAATTGCATACCACTACGTAACATAAGGCCCCGGGGGTGAGAGCCGAATATTACGCATTGGTTATGTGGGGCTCTCTAGTCCACTAAAGACTAGCCTACCCTACCCACTAAACCTCTGGGATGCTGCCAACCCCTGTGCCGTAGTGGTGAAGCCATGGGATCGCGAACATGTCACCACGACTCCACCGGCACTTTCGCCCTAGGGCGAACCCTCACCGAAAGATACACTGTAGCATAACCAGCATGCCTTACCCTCACCACTTCCCCAAGCCCCCAGGAAGCAGAGACCGCCACCGTCACACGGTGCTTCGGTCCCACCCTCTTGGCTGCGGGAGGACAAACGCCCCTACCCATTCGGGAAGTACTGCCGCAAGAGCCTCAAAGTTGAAAATCATTTTTTGGAGATACTGCTAACAATGTTCATATAATTAAAGCACGCAAATCCAAAATTTATGCAAAACAATCTTATTTTGTTTATCCATAAAAGTAAAACAGAAAACATCCATGCTCATCTGAGTTTTCTTAAAAAAATCTTAAAAATAAGGCCGATTTTCGGCCCTCTAAATGGGGTTCAAAATGATAAAATATCCAAAAATGGTCATAATATTTTTTGTTTCTCTAGCCACATAGTATCGATTCGTAAAGATTATTTTATGATTATCCCAAAATAAAAAAATCGATCCACCCTATTTTACATGGACATAGTCTATCGCAAAAATCAAAGCAAGTGAGTGGTTAAGGGTATTTTAGGAATAGTGGATTATGAAACTAGAGTACCTATTTCGCCGCTTTCAGTAGAATACGAGTATAAATTTTAGGGTATTTTGGGAAAAGTGTATTTTGGGAACAGTGGATTATGTAACTAGAGCATTTCGACCCTTTTAGTAGAAGACATTTTAGGGTATTTTGGGAAAAGCGTATTTTGGGAGTAGTTCGCAATGGTCCTGGTGTGTATCAACAACGGGTGTTTTTTGGGAATATGGTAACATGGGACTTGTTTCTTATGATAAGAGGTGATTATGAAATTAGAGTTTGTTGACTATTAGTACGTTTTGGGATTAGTGCATTCAGTGACGGAAAGAAATGACGTACTGAAATTTCTATTACTCCCTAGGGAATTTGACTTTTCTATCACTCCCGCTACGCATGCAAGCAATGGCGCGCTTAGACAGCAAGTGTGATAAAAATACTTAATTAGTTAATTTGATCAATGAAAACTTGATCAAAGTCATAGTTCTAAGGCTGGGATAACACCTGCAATTTTTCACGTAAGTCGTAGGGACGGAGCTATACTAAGAAACGAGAGCTGAATATCACTATCCCATTCCTTGGTTGAAGTGGCAGTGGGCTGGCTATATTGTCCGGAGGACCGATGACCGGTGGGGTCGGCGTGTTCTCGAGTGGCGACCACGCACAGGACGGCGCAGCGTGGGAAGGCCCCACACGAGATGGAACGACGACCTGGTAAAGGTTGCGGGTGTCCAATGGATGCGGACAGCTCACGACCGATATTTGTGGAACTCTCTGGGGGAGGCCTATGTCCAGCAGTGGACGTCAATTGGCTGATGATGATGATGGTGATTCCTTGGTATAGCTCCGTCCCTACAACTTACGTAAGAACTCGCAGGTGTAACTCCAACCTAAAAAAACAGTAGTATAAGCAGATAAGTAAGTTTATATGTTACGGGGCAAATACAATAGTAATATAACAAGGAGTACCTAAACAGTAGTATAACTGATACACAGAGATGTATCCCGTTTCATTTAGTAGAACTCTTTAAATACGCTATTATGTCAGCAATATCCTTGTCCTTCTTTACACCTGCGAACACCATTTTCGTGCCAGGTACGAATTTCTTAGGGTTTGCAAGGTAATCTGTTAGCGATTTGTCGTCCCATACGACTCCTTTATTTTTCATTGGATCAGAAAAGCTGAAACTCGAAGCGGTGCCCGCCTTACGACCGAAAAGGCCATGGAGGTTTGGCCCAACTTTGTTTTTGCCCCCAGATTCGACTGTATGGCAGGTCGCACACATTTTCACGAACAGCTTTTTACCATTGTCGATGCTCATGTTTCACTATCCTGTGTTTCAGTGTTGAGGATTTGCTGGGCGATGGGAGTGGGTTTTTTTTTGACGTTTTGACAGTTGCTTCTTATGTGTTGTTTTGTCTGTTGGTTATAGACAGTTTCTACTTTTTCTTTGGTTTCTACGCAACCGAACAGCCTAAGGTATGAATATCATACAGCCTTTCGGACGTAAGATAGTTCCTTTTGTCAAAATTTGAATTATTTTTTTATGAAAATGTTATCATTATCACCGTTAAATATCTAAATTCAAAGCTCCAACGTAGTACATCATGTGTTTGACAATATTAACTTGCGACTTGCGCCTTGTCATGGCTAACCGTCTCTTTTTGATTGTATTGATTCAAAAGAGACAGATAGCCGCGAGAAGTCCGCGAGATGCGCCTAATCACAAAATGTGCTAGGCTGGGACCGCTACTCATTTGCTCAGGCGAATGCTGTACGAGGGTCTAAGAACTAAAAGATCAAATCTTGGAGGGCTCGTACACCTGGGGCCTATTTCTCAAAAGCTTGTAACTTTTAATACAAGCGGAAGTCCTTATCTAATTAATGGTGTTAAAATGAGATTACTACTTGTAATACGAGTTACAAGCTTTTGAGAAACGGGCTCCTGTAAGTTCTTACGTAAGTTATAGGGACGGGGCTATACTAAGGAATGAGAGATGAAATCACTATCTCATTCCTTAGTATACCCCATATAACTTACGTAAGAACTTACAGGTGTACGGCTGACCTTATACAAACTTACTTGAGTCATACTTATATTTTTTGGTACAATACATTGTACTCAAAATACCAACCAAATACTCTGTACAATCTGTACAGTCACCATCAGATATATTGTAGCATCCGGGGCGTTCAAAAATATCAGCACACGCCGTTATTGACATACATAACGATTACTTAAAATACGGTTTTGACCACAAAATTAGATTTGGATAGAAGAAACAAGTTCATTCATTTGTATGGTGTCAGATTTTGTACTGAAATTGTTACTTGCCTATGAATTTAAATATGTCTTAGGCCCTTGAGTATCCATGTTTTTTTGTGATGTTGCACTTAATATTACTTAACGAGGCATTATTAATTTTTTTGTTCACTTCAACTTACAAAATTTGACGCCCGAAAGCTGCAAGCTGCGATTAAAGACGGACAACTTAGTGGATTTCAACTTATGGAGATACGTTTGGTATGGCGATTAAAGCAATAAATAATAAACGTATAAGCAATGCCAATAAGCGTCCATTGCTGGACATAAGTGGGCGGATTTTTATTTTGTTGTCGTTTATTTTATTTTTTTTATTGGATTTTTTACATTTTTTCTACTCAGAATCACAAGCTCTTTCAATCCTGGCACTTTTTTCTGCTAATGAGGATCGAAAGAACTTGCGATTTTGAGTAGAAGAAATGTAAAAATATCCAAATTTGGAAAATTAAAAAAACTACAACAAAACAAAAATCCAGCCAGGTATACTTGGGTAGGCCTATGTCCAGCATTGGCCGTTTATTAGCTGAAGATGATGAATGACCCTGTACATTTTGAGTTGTACACTCAATTGATCACTCAGCTATAGGTACTTGCATTTGGGCCTTCTAAAGCTATTTTAAAGGTATGACAGTCTTCTTGATAAAATTGTATAATGTTTACCATTAACTGGTTTACAATAAAAAAGCAATGGAAAATATTATGTTTGATATATTCGTTATAAGTTTATAACTATGTATTGAGATCAAATTGAAAACACATTACAAGTAAATTCATACAAATTGCTAACAATACTGTGTCAATTTACAAAACAGAACAGACATTTCAATAAATATGGTCTCAAAAACATTATGATGTACATTGGAAACTTTCATGTCTCAAAACAGGACGTTTATAGGGTGTACTGGGAGAATATCAAAAAACGTCAGGTAATTTCGAAAAAAGGTGCATTTAGACCAAAAGAGTATTCGCTCATTCTATCCCCCACTTTACGAAATCAACATATTTCGACGAATCACGTTTTGCGTAACGAACGAATTTCGTAGAGTGGGGGATAGAATGAGCAAATGCTCGTTTGTTCTAAATGCACCTTAAGACGATGGAATTACGAGTGATCTTCCTGTGATTTTCGGAATTGCACTACTTTCTGAATTACCCCAAAGCATCCTAAATCAAATTTTGGGCTCATTTTGGTACCAATGTCTTGAAATAAGCAATCAAATCTTCGCGTTCTTGAGGTTTCTTAAGGCCAGCGAACAGCATTCTGGTGCCCGGAACGTTTCCCCTTGGGTCCGTCAGGAAATCGTCAAGTATTGTTTCTGTCCAGACGTAGGCTTTCTTGATTAGAGCTTCGGAGTATTTGTAACCTGAAAAACAGGCGCATTGCATTGTATGGTAACATGAAACTAAAAATCTGATAACCATATTGCTACGGGGCCATTTCATATTTGGCTACGAATAAAAACACCGCAAAAATATTTACGTTGTCTTGTTTCATAACACTCTATCATGCTTTTAGTTGCTGTTTCGACTCAGCTCAGTACCTATATTAAAAAATCCGGTGCAGTTGTGTTTCCATATTACGCTAAATTTTAATCTATAAAAAATCCGGTGCACTTGTATTCCTTTTTAGGGACACAAAATAAGACAACGAAAATAATTTTGACCCACTAAATATTAAATTCCGCATTAGTCAGAAAAATAATAATAATTCTGACGAAAACAGAGTCCGAAAAAGAGTTCGTTTTCGTCAGAAAAAAACGGGCTACTAATAATTAATTCAGACGAAAAAGGAATCGGACGAATGTGTCTAAGATCGCATTTAGAACCTTTTTCTTTTGGAAAGTGGGCGGCTTAAGGATGCGTTGCAAAGAAACGCAAATGTATGTCTTTGTCGTTGCAGCAACCTCGAATCTTCATCCAAACGTACTTACGTATTTCATTTTAAAATCACACACAATATTGTCATGAAATTCTGTGAATATGATAAGACATATGTGATCTCGGATGTCGAGGTGCGGAAAATGGTCAGAATACAATACCTTCGGCCTCGCAGGATCTCTTGCCCAACAACCCGTAGAGATTAGGCCCAACTTTGTGTTTAGCATCCTCTTCCATGCTGTGGCACGGAGCGCACCTTGTTATAAATAACTTTTTTCCCACCTCCGCGTTTCCCTCAACATTTACCTTTTTTTTCTCCATACTTTTTTAATTTGTTACTGAGAAATTTGTGAATAATTTTGATGTTTTACCCTAAAAGGGCAGAAATTTAAAACATGCTCAAAAAATGTTAGGTTTGACGCTTTTGACATTGCTTGACATGTTATGTCAGCCAGGCGGGCTGTTGACATTATGCCGTTAACACACTTTCGCATGCTTGAAAGCAACTCAGCCGCAATTACACTGAGTTCTTCATCATTAGCCTATGATAGTCCACTGCTGGATGTAGGCCTCTCCTATTAACTATGCGTATAGACGCATTAGGAGGTAAATGTCCATAATCGCCACGCTGGGCAAGCGGATTGGCGATCGCAGTAATGTGTCCACTATGATGACGCTGCTGCCCATCATCAATCTTGTAAAATGGTCAGTGACACTTCAATCCCTTAGTCGACTCTTACGACACCCGCAGGAGGAGTTGGGGTGGTGACAAATGTATTCTTACTGCCGTCACCACACGGCAAAATAGATCCTTAATAGAAGGTACTGTAATTGTATTGTATTCTGACCATTTTCCGCAACTCGACATCACATCATCAGCCTATCTCAGTGCTGGACGTAGCCATCTCCTATTAATTATGCGTATAGACGCATTAGGAGGTAAATGCCCATAATCGCCACGCTGGGCAAGCGGAAAGCGGAGTCACAAAAAAGAATGAAAAAAAAAAATTTTTGTGCGATAATGACATATATGTCACATATTTTTTTTACTTCTTTTGTCATCAAAAATGCATTGGTAAAGCATGCCGATATACTCATTCCCACCCTGTATGTTCGAGTCTCACAATCCGTGAGATTGTGAGACTCGAACATACTGACTTTAGAATTATGACTAAATAACGTGTTATTTAGTCATAATTCTAAAATCAGTAATTGTAACTAAATATGTTTGTGAATTCAAGGTTTTAAGTTGATGATAAAAACAAGTTCTTGTTGTAAAAGTGCGTGATTATGAAATAATGCGAGTTTTTCGTTTTTTTTTGTTTTCTACTGACGAATGGTACAGTCACGTCTAATAATATGTATACATTTCGGAACGTATGTCAAGGGCACAGGGATCAAAATCGTATACATATTATTAGAGCCGACCGTACCTATACAGGATGGTCCAAACCTTGACGTCAAAAATTTTTTTTTAGATTCCTCACGGCATGAGCTATCAGAATATACCCTATGTATGTAGCCGATTTTTTGTAGTTATCGAGTTATGAATTTTTGAAAAATTGTTTTTGAGAAATTCTGGAATGAAGAAATTTATTAATAAAAATAAAACTATAAATATTAGATGTCATATACCAAAGAAAAACGACCAAGATCACCTACTGTCCGAGGTGGGGATACGTTCAAGAATAAAACTATTGGGTTTTTTAACTAGTTTCTTTTTGTAAAATTATTACTACAAATAAAGCATTTACTGACAAAAAAAATTGCGTCCTCACTAAAAAAATACCAAATTCAAAATTTACGCTAAAAACGCATCAAAATAGCATTAATGTACGTAAATAAAAAAATAAAACATATCCCAAGAAATTTCGTATTTTAAAGACCGCCCTAAGCCTTGAGCCTTAGTAAAAGCAAAAAAAAAGTGATACTTAATGATGAGGATTTTTCGGAATAGTCGGTCAAATAAACTCAAAAAAGCTCAAAATTTTAAAGTAGTAAAAAATGACTTGAATAAGTACACAAATTGAGTTTTCGTGTATTTTCTGTCTTTGTTTATTGATGAAAACGACAAAACAGACGAAATTTTACTTTATTTTTAAATAAAAAATTTAGAAGCTTTTTTTAAGTTTGTTTGACCGACTACTCCGAAAAAATCCTCATCATTAAGTATCACTTATTTTTGCTTTTACGAAGGTTTAAGGTCTAGGGCAGTCTTTAGATTACCAAAAATCCTTGGGATATTTTTTATTTTTTTTATTTACGTACATTAATGCTATTTTGAAGCGTTTTTAACGTAAAATGTGGAATTTGGTATTTTTTATCCTACTTGTATCAAAGTGAGGACGCTATTTTTTTTGTCAGTAAATGCTTTATTTGTAGTAATACTCTTACAAAAAGAACATTAAAAAAAAACCAATAGTTTTTTTTTACCAATAATTTTCTTCAATCCAGAATTTCTCTAAAAATTTTAAAAAAAATTCATAACTCGAAAACTACAAAAAAATTGGCTAACATACATGGGGTATATTCTGATAGCCCATGACGTAGAGAACCTAAAAAAAATTTTTGACGTCAAGGTTTCGACCACCCTGTATAAATTATGGTCATTATGATACAGAAGATAACAGACTAATTTCCTAATTCAATTTGTAAAAATCACATATCGCTTGAATAAACCCAGTGTTCCATATTCTTAACACTTTACAATGTAAACTGCCGGCTTCGTAACTTTGTTCTCAACGGGCATGCATTTCGCAACATCCGCTATTTGAAAACTTGTTATTAAATTATTACAAATGGCGTGAATCACTCGTAGAATTTTCAGAGTAATTCTTAGTATAGGTACCATTAATCAGTAGAATGCAAAAAATGTATACAAACCTAAAAACTTGCATTATTTCATAATCACGCACTTTTAGAACATAAACTTGGTTTTATTACGCACTTGAAATCTTAAACCTTTTTTTAAGTAGCCTCTATTGTGTCCCACTGGTGGGCAAAGGCCTCCCCTTTTCTGGCCAGTTGTTGGAAAATGCATCCAGGTCGTCCCGCCATCTCTTCTTGGGCCGACCAAGTCGCCGTTTCCGCTGCGGTATCCACTCCGTAGCTAGTTTTGCCCACCTCTGTGGATGCATTCGGCGAACGTGGCCCGCCCATTCCCATTTCAGCCTGGCGGTCTTTACTCCTACGTCGACAATGCGAGTTTTGGATCGCAACCTCACTTAAACCCTTAAACCTTGAGTTCACATACAGGGTGTTTTTTTTTCGACCGTTCAAATTCTACGTAGTGAATGTGTAGGTCATACTTACCAACTTTTACTATGGGGACAACGTCGAAATCGCGAAAAAAAAATCAGCTGTTTCATACAAATTGGCGGCATTACGCCGGCCGAAATGTATGAAACAGCTGATTTTTTTTTCGCGATTTCGACTTTGTCCCCATAGTAAAAGTTGGTCAGTATGACCTACACATTCACTACGTTGAATTTGAACGGTCGAAAAAAAAAACACCCTGTATATATGTAGTTTAAAAAAATATTGATATTTATTAGTATTAACTTAAAAATATATCTGTGAACGTGTTTCACTATATGTGTCAAAGACATCAAAAGCTATGAAAAGTCAACTATTATTGTTACATTTTTTATTCTACTGATGGTTGGTGTAGATTTGGATAGAAGAAACAAGTTCATTCATTTGTATGGCGGCCGAGCGTGTCAGATTTTGTACTGAAGTTGTTACTTGCCTATGATTTTAAATATGTCTCAGGCCCTTGAGTATTCATATTTTTTTATGTTGTTGCAATTAATATTATTTAAGGAGCCATTATTAATGTTTTTGTTCACTTCAACTTACAAAATTTGACGCCCGAAAGCTGCAAGCTGCGATTAAAGACGGACAACTCAGTAGATTTTACTGAGTTCATTTGACACGCTAAGTAGATAGGTTTGCTTGATCTATGGTATATATGACATCTGTGGGTGTAGTAGGTAGTAGTTGAAACATTTACCCAAACGAAATTGCGGGCAACAGGTAGGGGAATTCCCCTTCCGAGTTTCCCCCGCGCCCGGCATCCGTACCATCTCCGTTTGTTAAGCGGAGTTTCGAAAAAAATCATAGAGATCATGTCGCGCTAACGCTTAAATTCCAATTCTCTGGCAAAAACGGTACGCATTTATATTTTTGGTACTCATACTATTGTACTCATAGATGCATCACCAAAGAATATAATACTCTAAACTCACATTACGATGCGATGCGATTCCGTACCGCCTTTAGAGTATTATATTCTTTGGTACCGTTACCGTGTGACGATTAAGCTGCGATGTGTTCGCACCTTTATTTTGTACGCTATGACATTATAAACCTTGTCAAAAGCACTGGCCATAACGCACCTTTCCCCATTTCAAACTTACAGTTCCATTAGACACATCCAAAATCTTCCGTCACTCACAAAAAACATCAAACACGGAAAAAAACGTTTTTACACCCAAACCATCTAAGTAAGTATATTTCATGTTTAACCGTGGAATTTGACCTGAACCGATAGGGGAAGATAGGTAGGGCTTTACCGCTTTTTCAGAGATGGCATAAAACGCCGGACACTATGGCTTGTGACCCTGACTCCATATCTGAACAGTGATAAAAGAACACATTGCACAAGTGATTTCAGTAAGGTGAGTGACAAATTTGAATACTTTAGTTCATTTTTAGCAGTAGAAAGAAGTTAAGGAATCGCGACATGTTTTTAAATAAATCTGTAAAAAATATGTCACAGTAGGTAAGGGCCTGTTTCACTATCCTCGAATAAAACATATATCTGTCAGATAAATGTTAATTAGCTGTTCTTTTCTTTTATACGCCTGGGGAAAAGGATAGTGATAATCTCATCTGACTGATTTATTTATCCGGGAATCGTGAAACATGCCCTTAATATTTATCAATTTGAAATCGTTAACCATATTTTTCATTAGATTGCTATTGATGTTATTATACATTTAATTTTATTTTTAGATATAGACTTCTTAATAAAAAGCCGCGTGAGACTGCTTAGGTACTTTATTTCTTAAGCTAAAAAAATAAATCTTAATACATAATAGTGTAGTCATAAGCTTGGAATAATGATTGACTTAGGATATACTGTGCGATAGCGTATAACAAGTTAGATGTGATTGTATGTCCTGGCCACGACATTGATCTACGGCGACCGGTCGCGAGCGAACCCGTAAGTTGAAGCGAGATGCCGATATCGGAACTCCCTCTTGCACGTATGGTTTTCTACCCCGCCGGGCGGCTTAGGCACTGGTCTTCTTTTGTTTGTGTTTATAGCCGATAGTTCATAGCTTAGTAGCTCGCGGTGAGACCAGTGCCTTAGACCTATGTCGTGGCCAGGCCTTAAGGCAGTGGTTAGGCGGTCAGTCATTTTCTATCAGTCTTAAATTAGTCCAAAATAAAAGTCCAAAGACACAGGTCTAAGTCGCATGTCATCAGTCAACAGAAAATAGGACTTATAGTGTACAGACTGAATGAGCTGAGATTAGTACGCAACGGATATCTATCGAATTTAAACCTAGCTAGACTCTTCGGAAGAACAAAACGAAACGAATGATTCTCTGAAATGCCTTTATTTGCGTTATTTGAATCTATAGATAAAATATTATTGGACATTCGTTAGATTTGTTTTTTGGCGTATATGTCATCGGTTCAGCTAAGCTATGTTACTGATGGCAGGGATGCGATTAAGATTATGACGAGTTGATCCCACCTTTACTATTATAATCGAGTTAATTTATTTTTAAATCTAGTTCAGACGCATTTTCACATAGAATTTCCGTTGTTCCAGCTCTAAAATGGCAAAAGCCACTCTCATTCGTTACTTCCTACTCCTTGTTCTGCTATTCACCGTCATCTCCTCAGTCTACGGCTGCCGATGTTGCAGGAGAAGGGTTCCTTGCTCTGGCTCGGGAGGGTTAAATCCTCCTTGCAGACGTGGGCCATACAGATTTTAACACTACCAAAGAGAAAAAGTCAATATTCTTTAAGAAAGAAGATCACGGAAACGTATCGTGTTGACAGATTTTAGCGCTACCAAGAGCAACAGCCAATATTATTCACAAGAAGAAAGATCAGATAAAAGTCTTTAAATAAAAGATTTTAGTCCTGCCAAAGAGTAAAAGTCAATATTTATTCTTCAGGAAGGCTTATGAATTGCCTCTCGTGATACTATTCAATATTCTTTGAAGGAATTAAAAAAAATATCTCCGGCTAACAAAATTTTGCCACACCAAGAGAGGGAAGATTCTTACGAGTGAAGACCAAGGAATGCTTTGTTAGAAAATTTCAGCCATACCAAGAAAACGAATCAATATTTTTCACCAAAAGGAACTTCTAAACGATTAATCATGAAAATAAAGGTCGATATTGATAAAAACTCATTAGAGTTCAAACAGAATAAGGCCTTTAGAAGGGACATAAGTGTCAATTTTCCCCAGCTATTAGCAGAGCAGTTTGGTCTGGATGTGAATATTGCAAAAACTCATAACAAAACATGCACCCTACAGTTTTAACTTTACTGTGAATGGAAAAAAATCAATATTTTCATAGACCTTCAATCTCCTTAGTAAAATCTGTTATTGTCTACTGTCATTTAATTTTGGAAATGCTACATTATAACTAACATTTTAAACCGCCTTTTAATCATTTTTTTTATAGTGGTAATATACGTTGACACTTTTGTTTTCAGGGACTTCTAAGGGCGTCACCTCATCTGTCGACGGGCAATTACTAATGCTCATACGTCAATGTGTCACTGTCACAAATTTTCCCGTTGGTATCGAGTTGTTGTCCGGGTTTAAAAGAGACGACTGACACATCTCTGTTATGCCATTGGCATAGAATTCGACCCATTCGATTGGCTGTTGACAGATAGGGAGTCTCTCTTAAAAAGTGGAGAGTCTCTGTAAGAGTGTGCTGTATGCGTTATTGGCGACTATTGATTTTGTTGCGTTATATTTATTTTATTTCACCTTTATGGCATCAGTTTACAACGCCCTAAGTTCAGTCTTTAGTTTAGTTTCGTATTCAAATTTGCTATTTCTTAAAATTAGTGTTGTATTTTTTAGTTTTGCACGAAAAGTATTGGTTCGGGTCAAATTCCACCTTTTTTCTTTTCTTTTTACTGTTTTTTGTGTATTTAGTTTTTAGCTTAGATTAGTGTTGGTGGAAAGACTCAAATCAATTCTTTTTGTTGCAGATCTAGCGCGGAGACATGAATTTACGGCACTTTTGGCACTTTTAACTTCAAAAGCACATACTCACGTACACGAAATTAGAATAAGTGTGAGTATTTCTCAATATTAAATCTTTACTTAAGGTAATTTGTTAAAAAAACAGTCCTGACTTTTGTTTTTGTATGCCGAATCATTTTGTTCAAATTATAGTTCTTACCTACTTTGAGATTTAACGGTTGAAGTTTTGCACGGACATGCAAGTATTTAGGCATAATCTGCCAAAAAATAATTAAGAGGTATAAAATAATTAAATGATTGTCGAATATCCAAAAAATACAAAAAAATAAAAGGTATAAAAATAATTTAATTAGTCATCTAATTGTCGATCCAAGGAAGTTTTTAAACTTCTTCAACATCAATTATTTTTAAATAAAAAAACTCTTGAAAAAATTGCATGATTTTTTTACCCGTTTTATAATTTCGAGTTTATGTACAACAGGGGTACATAAATTACTACAGTACAATAACTACAATAGTAACATTAACATAACAATTTAGGCTAATGGGTTTAAAACTGAAAGTGTTACCGTTTTGTGGCCTAGAACACACATTTGTTGCGTTTTTAATCTGCACATGAAACTAAACTTATTAGTGACAACAGTACTCCATGAACATAGTGATTTGGTGTAAGTATAAATAAAGTTGGTTTTAATGTAAGAATCTAAATTCTGAAAAAAAGCTGGCTTAGCAACAAATTTACTTTTATTATAAAATGGCCCAACAACCTTCGGCAGTAGTAGAAGGGGGCAAATTTAAATGTTATAGGTTCGTATTGTTGATCGCTTATTGAAAATTTTAATTTGATGCCCTTTTTCAATGCCAAGACTTATTACACAAAATTATTAAATTTAGTTTTCATTAAAAGCATTTAATATTTTTTTGCAATCGACGCAAAAGGCTTAACCTATCCTATGCGGAAGCGTCAAGCAGAGCAATCAAAACTAAATTTTGACGGCTGTTTCACGAATTTAGATAATCGAGCAGATCAGACTAGCCAACGAGAGGTTAATCAAAACTCAAAACACCACTGCACTGTTTCAGAGAATGAAATGGAGCTTGATGCTGCTACTGCTGGTGAGTATACTGGCCAACCTGCTGATCGCTGAGGCTTGTAACAAGAAGACCGTCGTACCCTGCGTCAGGCCGGCGTCGCCCTGCGAGGCCCCGAAGCAAACCGTTTCTGCTCCCGCCATTTCTCCTAAATAGGTAGGTAATGTACTCTCCGTACAATCCAAAAGCGCACTCTATACTATTACTCTTAAATAAAACAGACTAGTATCGATTGCTTACTGAAGTATATTAAAATCTTCGACCAACTCAAGCAAACTACGGAAGACAACTGATAGCGCAATTTAGTTGACGCTCAGGGCCATCTGTTGACAGGCAGAGGTACTAACATAGTGGTTTCAAGCTTAAACGGGTGAGCTACATTGAAATGGGATTTTTATTAATTATCACATCATCAGCCTATAATCAGTTCGTGCGGGACATTTTTTTATAACCCATCGGTGGCTAACAAGCATACAGCCCACCTGATGGAAGGCCGTCACCATAGCCTATAGACGACTGCAACCCCAGGGGTGTGAAGCTCGTTTCCGTCCCATTCAGAACTTGTACAGTCCTTTTTTGAAGAAACTCATACTGTAGTCCTTCAGGAATACCTCGACAGGGAACTCATTCCACAAACGGACCGTCCGCGGGGGAAATTCCTTTGAAACCGCACGGTGCGTTACGGTGATTAGGTTACGTGTGAGAATGAGCGACCGGTCGATGGCGAGCGGTGTGATGATGAAAAGTTGACGTTGGCATTGTGTCGAACAGCTCTTCAGAGCAGAACCCATTGTACAAATGCTGGCGAGGCATTGCCTACTAGTATGCCTTTAGTACCGTTTGGTAGCCAGATTTGGTAGCTGACTGCCAAATGGGAAATATGGTTTCCCGCCTGGTAACCAGCTATGAAATGGGAATAACTTTCCCATCTCGTATCCAGATTTGATACAAACCTGGTTACAAATCGGTAATGATAAGTCCCGATTTATAGCCTACCTATTGGGATTTTATACCCATTTCAAAGCTGGTTACGATTTATGATGACTATGATGATGATACCTCCTAATGCGTTCGTACGCATAGCTGATGGTGGTGGTCTTTAAGCTTATTGCTTTTCTTGACCGGCCAAGGTCGACCTGGTAAATGGGGACATTGAGAACCGTCCTCATTTGCTATGACGCTTGTCACTCCTTTTCGTACAATTCTCATAAAAAATTGTCCATTTGGGTCATGTCTTGCCAAAACGTCCCAACATAGTTTTACGTTCCTTTTTTCACGTTTTATACAAACATTTTGGGAGATATTGGCACTTGTGGTGGATCTTGCTAATCATCATTAACTCTACCAGTCTACCAATTTTAATCAATATAAGACGTCATCCAAATGAACAAACTTTATGAGAAATGCTCTCTTAACTTTGAACAAAAACTAATCTTCCTAATTTTCCCCTTACAGGCATATTTTATTCAACAATGACTACACATCCAATTCGAAGTGACTCATAGAATTTCTACGACGGATGAGGTTCCCAGCCCTCATGTCATGGAAACCGTGGTGGTGCAGGAGCTGATTATCCTGGTCGTGACTCTGGTCCTGTCCTACTTGGAGTCGTGTTATGGAACTTGTCCACTTATAGACAGTTGCTTATAGGACTTTAGCTTCTAACTGCAAGTAAGTACCTGATCATCAACTTATTTCTGTCTACTTCATGTAGGCCTCTCCTATTACCTATGCGTATGATTTTGGGCATTACATCCTAATGCGTCTGTTAGGAGATACCGATAATCACCAAAGCCGGGCAAGCGGATTGATGATTGAAGTAGTGTTATGATGACTGATGACACTGTTACCCATCATATTCTTCTTCTACCTAGCGTTATCCCGGCCTTTGCCAGGTCCACTTTCCTGCTACATTTCCTCCACTGTGCAATCCTGGGGTTCTTCTACTGTAAGCCCATTTACACTCATGTCAGCCTTCACGACATCTAGCCGTCGCTTTTTTGGTCTGCCGCGGGGTCCGGGGCCGTCGCCGAAGTAGTGTTAATTATGATGACTGATGAGACTGTTACCCATTATCAAGCATCAATAAATAAATGGTCAGCAACACTACAATCCCTTAGTTCACTCGTACGACTTCCACGGGAGGAGTTGGAATCGTAATAAAAGTATTAGTGTGTATTACTGCTACCACGCGACGACATTAATGTAAATATGTTGGATATTAGGGTCAAACTCAAAATCAAGTTATGAGTCTTTCCGGTGGACTTTTTAAAAGGTAAGGGCTATGAGAGTTAATTTTCTTAGTAAACCCTTATTGTCATTTAAAGGCACTCGTTTCCTATTGAATTGTATGATAAAAATCACGACTACATCTACACTCCTACCAGTTGCTTACTATTGGTCACAGGAAAGAGAGGCTCTAAGCAGTTTAGCTGAACACGCACTTTTTCTTTCCAGTGGTCGATTTTTTATTATACAACGCAATGAAAAAGGAGTACGTCTTAACTTGTTCTACGTTGTCAAGGAAGTAGATTTATTGTAAGTCAAAAATAAAACAGTTACTTCTTCTTATTTCCAGCTTTTATTCAAAGAAACGGTGAACCTCGAGGAGATAGTTTCCTTCGTGGCAATCCTGGTCACAGCCTTCGTCGAGAACTGCTACAGCAGCCTGCAGGAGCTCAACAACACGATATTGCCTCTATTCATCTCTTATTTGGAGTCCATCACTTTTTCCTCAGAAAGAAGAACTCTTTGAACAGTCTAGAAACTGTTTTTCAGGTTCGCATATCAGAAGTAGATGAAATTATTAAAAGCAAAAATATTTTTTGACATAACTTATTTTTATACCTCTGTCTATTTCTATGTCATCTTTCTTTTGGTTTTTGTTTTGTTCGAGGTGTGCAATAAAGAATATTTATTATTATTATTTATTTATAGCTAGCCGAAGCTAGACCTTCGTTGGAGTAACGAGACAGATGCTCTAAAGTTAGAAAGGCTTACGAGACTTCACTTTGTTGAGGTCAAAATATTAGCATCGTCTTATATAAGACTTATTAGGTTTACTCTTGATTTCTTTCCAAGATCTAACTTATGGAGTATAGAACATTGATTTGTCGAAAGCAATACAGTAGGTAGGATCTTCTTCCAAAACTTTTTTTTTAAAGAGTAAATTCAATTAGATGATTTTATCTCATTGTTGCATTAAATCCACATGACCTTACATAATTTTATTATCATTCCCAGATAAATGCCTTTCATCAACGAGTTTTCTCTACTCTTCCTGCACATCGTGGTGTCCCTGTTTGGCCTATCACAGGGTAAAAAGAATCGCCGTACAGGCAAACACCGAAATAGCAGAGCTATTAGACTAGAGGTACCGCGTCAATAACACAATTGGCTGAATATTTGTACACTTTTTAGCATTAAAATAAGCACTATGATTAGTCAGTTACAGATTTAGTAAAAAATCTTTTCCCTTCGTATTTTTATGGAAACGCTCTATTTTTTCTTTCCGTCTCAATTAGTCAATGGTGCTTCAGTACAATGGATACTGAATTCCTTGTGACCGCCTATCCGGTGTATGCGACACTGAGGCACTGGTCTCACCACGAGCTACTAAGCTATGAACTATGGGCTATAAACACCGACAAAAGATACGCACTTCCGTGTAAAAAAAAGATACACGGCGATACTTGCCCAGCGGTGATAGCTGATAGCTGGGCGAGTATCAGTGCCTTAAGTAAAAATACACCAATTGTCAATTATTACCAGGGCCCGTAACTTTCATGCCGATGACATCAATTTGACGTCACGCTCCATTTAGGGTGATCCGAAATAGTTTTCGGCCGTATTTTCGGCCGTGTGGTGACGGCAGAAAGAATACATTTGTCACCACCCCATCTCCTCCTGCGGGTGTCGTAAGAGTCGACTAAGGGATTGAAGTGTCACTGACCATACTTGATTAAAGATTGATGATGGGCAGCAGCGTCATCATAGTAGACACATTACTGCGATCGCCAATCCGCTTGCCCAGCGTGGCGATTATGGGCATTTACCTCCTAATGCGTCTATACGCAAAGGTAATAGGAGAGGCCTACGTCCAGCAGTGGACTTTCATAGGCTGATGAAGTGAAATAGTTTTATTGTTCATTATTAATCATTAGTCGTCAATCATTTTAATCATGTTCAAATATCTTCAAAAGTAGTATATTTACTCGTGAAATAAATAATTCCTACTTGATACGTGCTGTACGTTAAAGAGGAATTCTGTTTTCTACGTAATTATTGAAATGTGTCAACAATATCATTAAAAAGAATGTATGTATAAAAACAAATCAAATAGTTTTATTTATGTTTCACGTATCAAGTAGGTGTTATAATAAATAACACTATTTCACGTGCAAATATACTACTTTTGAAGTTATTTGTACAAGATTAAAATGATTGACGACTAATGATTAATAATAAACAATAAAACTATTTCGGATCACCCTAAATGGAGCGTGACGTCATATTGATGTCATCGGCATGAAAATTACGGATCCTGATTATTACATTACCAATATTGGAAAAAAGCTAATCTCGTAACGAACGAAAGCGAAATGAACTTGTTACCAGTATAAACCGTTATTCAGTTGCAATTTTCTCAATATGGGCTAATTCCAGACTGAAGCTCATAAAGATGAGCACATAAGAAGGCACTTTTGGCAAAATACCCTAAATTATCAATGCGTGAAAATATCAGTACGCTCGTTTCTCATAATGATAGATTCACAAACTAGCCTCGTGCAGGGGTAAGTACTAGGCGGTAGATTTTTTTATTCATTATTAGTTTTTAATTTGGTTTCATAACAAGTGAATCGTATTATGTCTAACAACAGTTTCAAATCAATCCTTAACTAAATTAACTAAATTTAATTTTTTGCATAGATCTTATATATATTATAATTAATATTTTCTTCGGTTACCGCGAGGATTACAGGAAGTTTATTGTCTGTGGTTTAGTATGTTTTTCTGTGTGGGTAGTTTTGTACTTATCTTTCTTATTTTGACGGAGGTAGACCTATCAAATTTCCTCCATTGTCAGTCGCCCGCAGGCCACAAACCCTGTAAAGTGTTCGAAACGTCGGAACGAACTTGTTAATTAATATACGCGAGTTTATCCGTTTTCATAGTTTTATTTCAATATTATAATTATTTCTTTAACAGCCTAACT